>PVKM010029233.1:0-17884 GCA_004027735.1 Carollia perspicillata | reverse complement strand
TTAGAGAGGTAGGTTGGGTCTAGATTGTGAACACTTGAAGACAGTTTGGAACTTTGGAAAGCTTTGAATAAGAGGAAGACATTAGTAATGTTGAATTTTAGGATGACTGTTACAGTAGCAGGATGGATAGAAGGGTTTCTAAAAAATGGAAGCACCGTTTTTAGAGACATAAGTGATTCTCTGTTTTGCAACTCCTGCAGGTAGATTCCTCTTCTCTGCTGTGACTGGTACCTCAGACCTCATCAGACCCAACACTTTTTTTTGTCTAATAAATATTTGACAGTATTTCCTATGCCATTCTAAGTCAAAATTCATAAATAATATAATCTATTTATGCACATAATTAAAAAACCCTCCAATATTATGCCTTATCTATTATAAGGCAGAAATTCAAAAGAAGTAATAAAGTGATCTGTGGTTCAATGTGTAAACATTTAGGCATGACAACACTAGAGGCCACAATGACTTCACCAGATCACTTGCAAGCCAATGTTGAAGAGAATGAGGTGCAGACCTTCAGCCCAGATGGACTTCTGATACTTGCCTTCCCACCCCAGTTTCTTCCTTGGGACTCACACATGGCAAAATAGTTACCCAGTACCTCACACAAAGCACCATGGTGGATCATGGCCTTTGTCATATCCTTGGAATGATTCTGACTAAATCAACTTTGCCCAGGATAGAATTATGGACCAGGAATATTGCATTCTCATCATTTCACCAATCAGATCAACTCCTCCTCCTCTCATTTGGAAGACTGTGAGAAGGCAGCAGTTTCTTTCTTTTTTTTTAAACTTTTTAAAATTGTTGTTTAAGTATAGTTGTCTCCATTTTCTACCCACCACTCTCCCCCTACCCAATCTCAGCCATCCCCACTTCCTACCCTTGATTCTATCCACCTTTGGTTTTGTACATGTGTCCATTATAGATGTTCCTGAAAACCCTTCCCCTCTCCACCTCACCATTTCCCCTCCTACCTCCCCCCTGGTTACTGTTAGTTTGTTCTTAATTTGAGAAGGCAGCAGTTTCAAAACAATTCTGTAGAAACACAGGGAGAGGAATATTGTCCTCTCTAAATTATTCATCTCAGTATTTCTGGTTATCTAGCATATGACATAATAAGCATTAACAAATAAGTGGATGAATCACATGTATTTATTTATTGAAGCCTGTTAAGTACCAAATGTTATGACTGGACACAGCAGGTGTAAAATAAGCTACCTTTGTAATTCAGCAATGAGGAGAATGTCAATAAAGATCATTATTTTTGTTACTAAAGCTATTTTTTAATGTTATCTTTTTTATGTACCTATTTCAGGTACTAAAGTAGGTACCAGAGAGCAAGGGAGAGGTCACAGTATCTAGAAAATGGTAGAAAGTTACACTTAAGCTAAAGCAAACCATCCCACTAGAGTACAGCTCTTTGTCTTAATAGTAAACTTATTTTTTGATAGTAAGTTTCCAAAGATGAAAGCACTTGAGAAATTCTGTTTCAAGTTCTATATGGTGAACATGAGGTAATTTAATTGAAAGAAAGTCTAACTTCCTTTCCATGTAACATTTAAAAAGTAGGATTGCTCTATGCATTAGTGCTGTGCAGAAAAGCTGTGTGATGTCCCACTATGCTCAGAAGTAGTATTGCGTGAAGAAGCTTCTGTCTCCTGTGTCAGAAGGCCCTCTCTCTCTTGTCTGTGTTATTCAACACTGTTGTGTTTTGGTGCCTTTTTCAATGCAGACTACTTCTAGAGCTTACATATTTATGGTACCTACAGCCATCTGCTGCTCAACTGCTGTCACAGTGAGGAATAATTTTCAGTTTAAATAAAGCTCCTCACACCAAAGTGCTTTCACAGTATTTATCTTCCAGTGCACTAGATTTTGTTGTTCTAAACTGGTGCTGAGTTATTACTTGCTTTAAAAAAATTCTTACACACACACACACACACACACACACACACACACACACACAAAATCAACATGCTGCCTTTTATTTCTGGGCCAATGTACAGGGCTCTAAACACGACAAAGACTCATTTTTGACCCTCTAATTTAGCATGTAAATTAGGGTGCTTAAAGCAGAAGGCTCTGTATTTTCTTCCAGTTCATGTGTAATGCCAACAGATTGGTATTAATCAAAATTGAACATTTAGAAGCAGCTAACATTTATAAAATGTTAATTAGAGAAGGCAGAGCTACATATAAAAGTTAGCTAACTGGTGATATAAATTAGAATAGTTTTTTATTATTGTTTCATACCAGTATTACCATTTTGTACCAGAGTAAAAATGTAATGTAATTTCCATTCTGTTACTCAAAAAATTGTGAATATAGGAGTATATCAAATATTCCTTAATTGCATTGACCTGCAAAACCACTGAAGATCCCAGTGGCTGGTTTGAATCTAGTGCCTGTACACAGTAGATTTTGGGGCTCTGGGAAAATGCTGCAGATATGTGCCATTTGACAATGGGGATACATTCTGAAAAACGTGTAATAAGGTGATTTCATCATTGTGTGAATATCACAGTATCACTCACACAAACCTACGGGCTCTTGCCTACTGCACACCTAGGTTACAATGTTGTAGCCTACTGCTTTGAGGCTACTAACCTGCACAGCATGTTACAGTACAAATCTACAGTAGATCAAATTAAGAGAAAATGATGCCATTAAGAGACTCAATAAGCACAAGATGTATGAGGCTCCTGCTCATGTAACACAGCATAATGTTTCACAACGAAGTTTTTTGATTACTAGAAAAAACAATAAAAAGTATAGGATTATAAATACACAAACCAGAAATGTAGTCATTTATCATCATTATAAAGTATGATGTGTTGTAATTTGTACAACTGACAGCATAGTAGGTGTTTTATACCAGCATCACCACAAACATGTGAGTAGTATGTTGTGCTGTGACATTATGCCATTTCTAGGTGCTAGGGACTTTTCGGTTTCATTGTAATCATAAGGGATCACTATAGTATATGAGGTTTCTTTATTTAAAAAAGATTTTATTTATTTTTAGAGAGATGGGAAGGCAGGGAGAAAAAAAGAAAGAGAAACATCAATTCACGATCTCTTGCATGTACACAACCAGGGTCCTGGCCTGCAACCCAGGCATGTGCCCCAACTAGGAACCAAACTGGTAACTTTTTTGTTCACAGGCTGGTACTCAGTTCACTAAGCTATACTAGCCATGGTTATGAGATTTCTTGTTGACCAAGATGTTGTTACGAGATGCATGACTGTACATAAAATTTTTGGTAAAGAATATGAGTGATTAGGGGAAAGGTTCAAATTTCAGGAGGTTTTTCTTCAAATTTATAAATAGGCTTTCTTAATTATGTACATCAGAGGTTTACAAAGTATGGCCCTTGGGCCATACCTTGGTCACAGCATCCTTCTGTAAGGCCTATGAGGTAAGACTAATTTTCATACTTTTAAATGGTCACATTTTATTTATTTTAATTTTTAGCAGCTGAAACTGTATGCATTTGTTATCTTACAGTTTCTAGGGGTTCAGGAGCAAAGGAAATATTAGCTGGGTGATTTCAATGCAAAGTTTCAAGCATTCGAGCTATTAGCCAAAGATATATGTCCTGAAGGTTTTTTTCCTTTTTATTGAATTTATTGGGGTGACACTAGTTAACAAAATTATGCAGGTTTCAGGTGCACAATTCTATAACACATCAT
Organism: Carollia perspicillata; assembly: GCA_004027735.1. NCBI lineage: Eukaryota > Metazoa > Chordata > Mammalia > Chiroptera > Phyllostomidae > Carollia > Carollia perspicillata. The sequence continues at coordinate 14,188 of PVKM010029233.1, read as the reverse complement.
CTGTACACTATATTGTGTGTTCAGCACCCCAAGCCTCTTTCCATCACCATTTATGCCAACTACACCCTTCCCTACCTTTTTATACTCCCCCTTCCCCAGTAATCACCACACTGTTGTAGTCCCCCTTCCCCAGCAATCACCACACTGTTGTAGTCCCCCTTCCCCAGCAATCACCACACTGTTGTGTGTGTCCATTAATTTTCTCTCTCTTTTTCTCCTTTTTGCTCAATCCCATCATCCACCTCACCCAACCCCACTTTTCTCCTGACAGCTGTCAGGCTTCCCTCTATCTATGAATCTGTCACTATTTTGCTTGTTAGTTCATTTTGTTTATTAGTTGCCATATGCGTAAAATCATATGGTACTTATCTTTCTCTGAATGGCTTATTTCACTTGGCATAATGCTCTCCAGGTCCATCTATGCTGTCACAGAAGCTAAGGTTTCCCTCCCTTTTTATGGCCTACTAGTATTCCATCATGTAAATGTACCATAGCTGTTTCATCTACTCATCTACTGACAGACTCTTGATCAGCATCCAAATCTTGGCTATTATAAATAATGGTGCAAGAACATAGGGGTGCATATATCCTTTCAAATTAGTGTTTTGGGTTTCTTCAGATAAATTCCCAGAAGTAGAATCACTGGGTTATAAGACAGTTCCATTGAAATTTAAAAAAATATTTTGTTTATTTATTTTTAGACAGAGGGGAAGGGAGGAAGAAACAGAGGGAAATACCAATGCATGGTTGCCTCTTGAGCACCCCCTACTGGGATCCTGGCCCATAACCCAGGCACCCAGGCATGTGCCCAGATGGGGAATCAAACCAGAAACCCTTTGGTTTGAAGGCCAGCACTCAATTCACTGAGCCACACTAGCCATGGCCATTAAAAAATTTCTGAGGTAACTCCATACTGTTTTCCACAATGGCTGTACCAATCTGTATTACCACCAATAGTTTATGAGGGTTCCCTTTTCCCAACATACTCATCAACAACTTGTTTGTTGATTCATGGATAGCCATTCTAACAGGTGTGAGATGATATCTTATTGTGGTTTTAACTTGCATTTCTCTGATGATTATGATGTTGAGCATCTTATCATTTGTCTCTGGGACATCTGTAGGTCCTCTTTGGAGAACTGTCTATTCAGGTCCTTTGCACATTTTTAAATTTGATTGTTTGTTTTTTGGTGTTGAGTTGTATAAGTTCTTTATAAATTTTTATTTTATTTTATTGTTGTTCAAGTACAGTTGTCTGCCATTCCCCCCCACATACTCTCCCCACCCCAGCCATCCCCACCTCCCTCCCCTGATTCTACCTCCACTTGGTTTTATCCATGTATCTTTTATACATGTTCCTTAATGACTCTTCCCTCTTTTCCTCCCATTATCCCCTCCCACCTCCCCTCTGGTTACTGTCAGATTGTTCTTAATTTCGATGTCTCTGGTTCTATTTTGCTTGATTGTTTGTTTTGTTGATTAGGTTCCAGTTAAAGGTGAGATCATATGGTATTTGTCTTTCACCACCTGGCTTATTTTACTTAGCATAATGCTCTCCAGTTCCATCCATGCTGTTGCATAGGGTAAGAGCTCCTTCTTTCTTTCTGCTGCATAGAATTCCATTGTGTAAATGTACCATAGTTTTTTGATCAATTCATTTACTGATGGGCACTTAGGTTGCTTCCAGTACTTGGCCATTATAAATTGTGCTGCTATGAACATTGGGGTGCATATGTTCTTATGGACTGGTATGTCAGGATACTTAGGATATAATCCCAGCAGTGGAATTGCCAGGTCAAAAGGCAGTTGCATTTATAGTTTTCTGAGGAAATTCAATACTGTTTTCCACAGTGGCTATACCACTCTGCAAGCCTGCCAACATTGCACCAGGGTCCCCTTTTCTCTACATCTTCTCCAGCACTTGTTGTTTGTTGATTTGTTTATGATGGCCATTCTGACCAGGGTGGAGTGGTATCACACTGTGGTGTTAATCTGCATCTCTCTGATGGCTAGTGATGCTGAGCATCTTTTCATATGCCTCTGGACCCTCTGTATGTCTTCCACGGACAAGTGTCTGTTCAGGTCTTTTGCTTATTTTTTAATTTTTTTTGTCTTCCTGGAGTGGAGTTGTGTGAGTTCTTTACATATTTTGCAGATAAAACCCTTGTCTCAGATGTCATTGAATATTTTCCTATAGGGTTGGTTCCCTTTTTTTGCTGATGTTTTCTTTAGACATGCAGCAACATTTTATTTTGAAGAAGTACAATTTGTTTATTCTTTCCTTTATGACCCTTACTCAAGGGGACATATCAGTGAAAATATTGCTGTGTGGAATATATGAGATTTTCCTGCCTTTCTTCTCCTCTAGAGGTTTTATGTTGTCACAACTTATATTTAAGTCTTTCATCCACCCTGAACTTATTTTTGTGTATGCTGTAAGTTGGTGATCAAGTTTTATTTTTTTGCATATAGCTGTCCAGATCTCCCAACACCACTTGTTGAAAAGGCTGTTTTTACTCTATTTTATGTTTCTGATCCCTTTGTGAAATATTGATTGACCATAGAGACTTGGGTTTAGTTCTGGGCTCTCTGTTCTGTTCCATTAGTCTATGTGTCTATTCTTATGCCAGTACCAGTCAGTTTTGATTACAGTGGCCTTATAATACAGTTTGATATCAGATATTGTGATCCCTCCTACTTTGTTCTTCTTTCTCAAAATTGCTGCAGCTACTCAGGGTTGTTTATGGTTCCATGTAAATTTTTGAAGTGTTTGTCCTATATCTATGAAATATCTCACTGGTACTTTAATAGGGATTACATTGAACATTTAAATTGCTTTGGGTAGTGCGGACATTTTGATGATGTTAATTATTTGAATTCATGAGCATGGTACATATTTTCATTTGTTTGTGTCTTGCTTAATTTCTTTCTTCAGTGTTGTGTAGTTTTGAGTACAAGTCTTTTACCTCCTTGGCTAGGTTTATTCCTAGGTATTTTATTTTTCTTGTTGCTATATGAAATGGGATTTTTTTCTTGATTTCTGCTTCCGCTATTTCATTGTTGGTATACAAAAATGCAGTCAATTCCTGAATATTGACTTTGTGCCCTGCTGTTTTGCCAAATTCACTTATTAGGTGGAGTAGTTTTTTTGTTGGAGTCTATAGGTTTTTCTGTGTACACTGTCATGTCATCAGCAAACAATGACAGTTTTGCTTTTTTCCAATTTGGATGCCTTTTATTTCTCATCTGATTGCTGTGGCTAGTGTATCATCCTTGAATCCCTGGAATGAATTCCACTGGATCGTGGTGTATGATCTTTTTAATGTATTGCTGGATGTGGTTTGCCAATATTTTGTTGAGAACTTTAGCATATATGTTTCTTAGCTTTCCCTTAAATGTTTTGTTAATTCCTCCTGTGAAACCATCCAGTCAGGGCTTTTGTGTGATGGGATTTTTTTTTTTTTTTTTGATTACTGCTTCAATTTACAATCTGTTATCAGTTTGTTCAGGCTTTCTGCTTCTTCTTCATTTAGTTTTGGAAGAGTGTATTTTTCTAGAAATTTGTCCATTTCAAGCAGGTTTTGAAATTTGTTGGTATTTGTAGTAATTTCTTACAATCCTTTTTATATCTGTGGTATCAGTTGTAGTCTCTCCTCTTTCATTTCTTATTTTATTTATTTGGGCCCTTTCTCTCTTCTTCTTGGTGAGACTACTTAAAGGTTTGTCAATTTTGTTTATCTTTTCAAAGAATCAACTCCTGGTTTTATTCATCCTTAGAATTGTGCTTTTAGTCTCTGTGTCATTTAATTCTGCTCCAATCTTGGTTATTTCCTTCCTTCTACTTGCTCTGGGCTGTCTTTGTTGCTATTCCTCAAGTTCTTGTAGGTGTAGGGTTAGTTTGTTTGTTGGAAACGTTTCTATCTTTTTTGGTAGTCCTGTGTCACTATGAACTTCCCTCTCAGGACTGCCTTGGCTGTGTCTCATACATTTGGAACTGTTGTGAGTTTATTTTCATTTGTTTCCAGAAACTTTTTGATTTCTTCCTTGATCTCATTCTTAACTCATTCATTGTTTAGTAGCATGTCATTCAATCTCCATGAGTTTGATTGTTTTTGAGGTTTTTCCTTGAGGTTGGTTTCTAGTTTTATGCCCTTGTGGTCTGAGAAGATGCTAGATATTATTTCAATTTTCTTAAATTTTTTTGAGGCTTGTTTGTGCCCTATCATGTGGTCTATCTTTTAAATATTCCATGTGCATTTGAAAAGAATGTGCATTTTGCTTCTTTGGGATGAAAGGTTCTATGTATATCAGTTAAGTCCATTTGATCTAGGACATTGTTCAATGCCACAAAATCTTTGTTGACATTTTGTTTGGAACCCTATTCATTTTTGAGGATGGAGTGTTAAAATCTTCTAGTGTAAGTGTGTTCTTATCTATATTTTATTTGAAGTCCTCCCAGATTTTTTTTATATATTTGTGTGCTCTTATATTGAGTGCATTTATGTTTACAATATTTATGTTTCCTTGATGGATTCTTCCCTTGAGTATTATGAAGAGTCCTTCTGTGTCAGTTTTTATGGGCTTTCTTTTGAAGGTTTTTTTTCTCTAATATAAGTATTTCTACTCTGGCTTTTTTTCCTGTCCATTTGTTTGCGATATTTTTTCTGAAACCTTCACTTTCAGTCTGTTTTGGTCTTTTGTTCTGAGGTATGTCTCTTACAGGCAGAATATGTGTGGGTCATATTTTCTTATCCATTCTGCTACCCTCTGTCTTTTGATTGGAACACTTAATCCTTTTGCATTTAAGTTATTAATTATACTACTCAATCATTTACCTTCCTTTGTACCTGCTTTCTTCTCTCTCACTCTCTTTCTTCCTATTCTTAAAGCAGTCCCTTTAGTATATCTGGCAGTTCTGTTTGGTGGAGGTGTATCTTTCAGCTCTCTTTTGTCTGAGAATCTGATTTCACCTTAAATTTTAATTGAGGGCCGTGCTGGTAGAGCAGTCTTGGTTATAGGCCGTTGCTTTAAATAATTTGGAATATTTCTTGCCATTCCCTTCTGGCCTTTAGTGTTTCTGTTGTAAAATCAAGTGCTAGCCTTATTGGTGCTCTCTTGTATGTTACTTCTTGTTTCTTTTTTACCACTTTTAAGATTCTCTCTTTATCTTTCATAGTTGGCATTTTAATTATGATGTGTCTTGGAGTAGGCCTCTTTGGGTTCATCTTGCTTGGGACCCTCTATGCTTCCTGAATTTGTGTGGATTTTCCCCTCTCCAGTTTTGGGAATTTTTCTGTCATTATTTTCTCAAACAGGGTTCCTATGCCTTGCTCCTTTTCTCTTTCTGGTATTCCTATGATTTGAATACTGTTGTGTTTTATGTTGCCTTGACATTCCCTTAAGCTCTCTCCATATTTTTTTGAGTCTTTTCATGTGCAATTGCTCAACCTGGGTATTTCTTTCTACCTTGTCTTCCAGCTCACTAAATTTGTCCTCTGCTTAATCTGTCCTGCTTGTAATTCATTCTAGTGTATTTTTTAATTTCAGATATTGTATTCTTTAATTCTTCTTACTTATTTTTGCTTTTACTTTTCTTGCCTTTGAGGTCAAATTCTTAAAATCGCCTTTAAGACCAAGGCCCATATGTTTATTACCTATGTTTTCTCCTATGTAATTTATTGTTTCAGGTCTTAGATTTAGGTCTCTGATTCATTTTGAGTTAATTTTTGTGTATGGTGACAAATAGCAGTCATTTCATTTTTTTATAGTGGCTTTCCATTTTTCAGTACTATTTTTTGAAGAGGCTTTTTCCCTCTGTTGTTGAAAATTATTTGCCTGTATTCTCATGGGTTCATTTCTGGGCTATCATGTCTGTTCCATTAATCTTTGTGCTTGTTTTTCTGCCAATACCACACTGTTTTGATTACTGTAGCTCTGTAGTACAATTTGAAGTCAAGTAATGTGATACCTCTGGCTTTGTTCTTTTTACTCAGGATTGTTTTGGCTATTCAGGGTCTTTTGTGGTTCCGTATAACCTGATGAATTTTTGTTCTATTTGTTTTTAAAAAGTCATTGGGATTTTGATGGGAATTGCATTAAATATGTATATTATTGTTGTTTTGACATTGCAAAAGAAATTATTTCTATTTTTTCTAAAATTTTATTGTTAATGTATAGGAATGCAGTGGATTTTTCTATATTAATTTTTATCCTTCCACTTTACTAGACTTGTTTATTACTTCTAATAGTTTTTCTGGTGGATTCTTTAGGGTTCTATATGAAGAATCCTGTTACCTGCAAAAACATTAGAACTGGAACATTCCAGTCAAAAACATTCTAGTTGACAATTTTACTTCTTTATTCCCAATTTGGATGCTTTTTTTCCTTTCTCTCACTTATTGCTATGTCTAGAATTTCTAGTACTTTGTACAATAACAATGGTGATGGTGGACATCTTTGTCTTGTTCTTTATCTCAGAGGATAAGCTTTTAGTCTTTGTCCATTGAGTGGGATATTAGCTGAGGGTTGGTTATATATGACCTTTATTATATTGTGGTACTTCACTTCTATACCCATTTTATTGAGTATTTTAATTATAAATGGATGTTGTATCTTGTCAAATGCTGTTTCTGCATTATTGAGGTGATCATATGGTTTTTATCCTTCATTTTGTTAATATGGTGTATCACATCAATTTGCATATGTGGTACCATCCTTATGCTCCTGGAATGAACTCCACATGGTTGTGATGTATTACCTTTTTAGTGTTATTGTGGTATTTGATTTGCTACTAGTTTTTAAGGAAATTTTCATTTGTATGTGTCTGAAATATTGGTATGTAATTTTCCTTTTTTGTGTTATCCTTGTATATTAGGAAGTATTTCTTCATTTTTTGAGGGAAGAATTTGAAAGGATAGGTATTAAATCTTTCATGGATGGTAGAATTTGCTAGTGAAGGCATCTGGTCTTGGGCTTTTACTTTTTGGGAGGTTTCTGACAGTTGTTTCAGTTTCTAATCTATTGATCACTTTAATTTAGATTTTCCAGTTCTTCATGATTCAATCTAGGAAGATTATATATTTCTGGGAACTTACCCATTTGTTTTATATTATTGAATTTGGTGACATATAGTCTTTCATAGTATTCTCGTGTGATCCTTTGTTTTTCTCAGGTGTTGGTTATAACTCCTCCTCTTTCATTTCTAATTTTATTTTAGTCTTTAGTCTTTTTTTTTAGTCAGTCTAACAAAAATTTTATCAATTTTATTAATCTTTTCAAAGAATCAGCTCTTAGTTGTGTTAACTTTTTCTACTGTCATTTTGTTGTTTATTTCATTCAATCCTGCTTTTATTTTATTATTTCCTTTCTTCTGCTGACTTTGGACTGCATTTGGTCTTCTTTTTCTAGTTCTGTAAGATGTAATGTTAGGTTGTTTATTTTGGACTTTGGTTGTTGAGGTAGGCCTGTAATGATATACAGTATATCTTATTACTTTCCTCTTATTACTGCTTTTGTTATATCTTAAAGGTTTTGATATATTCTGTCATCAGTCTCTTTTGTCTCTATGTATCTTTGATTTCATGTTATTTCTCCTTTGACTCAGTCATTTTTTTAGTAGCATGTTGTTTAATCTCCACTTACTTTTGATTTTCACTGCCCTCTTTTTGCAGCTGATTTTTTTATTTCAAAGCATTGTGGTTGGAAAATATACTTGGTATGATTTCATTCTTAAAATTTTTAAGGCTGATTTTGTGCCCCAACATATGGTCTATCCTTACGAATATTCCATGTGCACTGAAGAAGGATGTGTAGTCTGGTGTTCTGGGATGAAAGGCTCTGTAAATGTTGATATGTCTATTTGGTTTAATGCATCATTTAAGGCTGATATTTCTTTATTCATTTTTATCATTGGTTCAAATTCAAGAATGGGGCTACAGAATGCTTTCTGAGGTATATATACTGTGTATATTACTCCCATCTCTGCAAATGATTGACAAACACACCCTGGCTGTCAGTTGCTGTGCTGAGATCTATAGGTTCACCTAAGCTGCTCACCAATGAGATCAGTACATAGTGTGGAATTTTGAAAGCAATGTAAGGAAAGGAGGGAACCATGGAATGTGGGAAGAATTCCCTAGGTGGGAGAGCAGCCCTGTGGTCAATTGGAGTAAGAGGAAAAAGCCATCCAAAGGCCCACTTGTTCCAATGATTTTTATATAATTGAGAATGGGCATGTCTAAAAGTGATGCATATATTTAATATCAGTAAAATACACCAATCTTTTATGCCATTTAACTTCTAAAATTACAAGAGAAAAAATGAAAACAGCCAGGTTAGAAAACACCCACTCTTCTTGTTCATGATTAGTTTTCCAGCAAAGTGTAGGTAGAGGGAAAAATGTCTGAAATTATTTGGTGCCATCTTTCCTTAACTTGTGTTCTTGGTCAGTGACTTTTTATTACCTAAGTCCATATTTTCATCAATGCCAAAATTAGTCATAATATGCCTACCAAAACTTGGTAAAGATACTAGAATTTTTAAGAAAACCTTTTATTCAAAAGAGAGGAGTTTGAAAAAATAGGGGGTCTCACATATCAGGATACTAGCGGCTCCTCAGAGAGTAAAAGGTGTTTATGTCCCATTGATTTTGACAATGGCCCACTTTTATAATTTTTTTATTTTTAAATATTTTATTTATTTATCTTTAGAGGGGAAGGAAAGGAGAGAGGGAGAGAAATATCAATGTATGGTTGCCTCTCATGCATCCCCTGCTGGGAACTGGCCTGCAACCCAGGCATGTGCCCTGACTGGGAATTGAACTGCAATTGTTTAGATCGCAGGCCCTCACTCAATCCACTGAGCTACACCAGCCAGGGCGACAATGGCCCACTTTTAAATGAGTGGTTGGAATTCATTGAGTAGAGCACCTTTACAAATTTCAGTGTCTGACGTATTTCCGATGACACCATTAGACACAGTAAGGCTATATCTTGAGTTATTTTATAGATTAGCAAGTAAGGAGATGACATTTTCTGAATTGTACTTCATCTGATTTGGAATCCCTTTATATGCCTACATTTGATTCATTGTTACAGAGTGAATTAAACTTACCTACACAATAAGGTATAAAATTTTTTGTTGTTCACATTCATATAATGGATCTCATTTGCTTTTAATTTTTAAATTATGATTATTGACAGTTTTAAAAATCCATAACTCAAGTACAACAGTAAAAATGGCACCTCCCTTTTTAAAGAACTGGCTCAAAGTTTCACTCATTCCTTTTTCAAAAGATTGTAATTGTTATTCCCCATGAAGTTTTACTAATTGTTACATGAGAGAACATTGGTTCATGCTAAATGTTTTTAATGTTCTCTTGCTCATATATAAGCTTAAAATTAAAATACCATTTAGCTTTATGACTAATCATTGCATAAGTGGCAATTGGATTTCCAAATTGGGCTGCCAAACTATGTGCCATCAAAAAGATTGTTTTTCCAAAACAGTTTGCTGCAAAACCAAACCCTGGAATGAACTGCAAGCAAACAATTAAAACTGAGGGCATTTTTTTTTTTCAGTAGAGCAGTGATCACCTGAATGTAATTATAAGCCCTAATATATTTCTTAATTATGCAGCCAGCTTAGTGGAATTTAAATCAATAGCCGATTCTCCTTTTCTATTTAGTAAATGTTGAGGTCATGCCATCTTTTTCTGGATTCAATCAGGTGATCTCCTTTGAAGATCTATCTCCCAGAGTAGGATTTAGATAAGTTGGTTTCTACTTCTCTGAAATCAGAGAGCGATTAACTACCTGTGTATTTGCCACCAAAGCTGAGATGCTTTGTGAAGACAAGAATAAAAAATGCAGAAACACGGGGAAAATGTAATCCCACTATTAAGAAACAGTATAACCCCCTGATCTTGCAGAAGCAGTAGTGCAGTTGTGCTGGGATAAGAAAGAGAATGAGGAGGATTTTTACCTGTGTGTAGATGACCATCAATTTAATAGAAATATGAAAGTATAAAACTCATTTTACTTAGTGTTTGAGATTCTGCTTGAATTTAAGATGAAGGGTCTGGGTTTCATTAGGGATAGAAGCAAAGTTGTATTTATCTTCAGAGTACATTTTGTTTGAAATAACTGGCATTCTTTTAATCTAGTTAATTTGAAAATACCTTAGATTGAAATTATTGGTACACAAAGAAAATAATTGTAAAATGACATGGGCATCTTTAGACTAATTTAGGAACCTAGAAGATATTTGTCAACCAAAATAGAGCAAGAGAGCATAAATCAATCTAATTGTTTTTCTGAAACGTTCAATGCTTTGAAGGGATTATCTTTGCAGTATGAGTGCATCATATTTTGAATCTGGAATAGGAAATTCGAGATAAAGTTATACTAGTGTTAGAAAAATTTCTTCATGCTATTGTCTGTTGTACAGGTTTGCAAACTTCGCTGCATGCTGCGATCACCAGGGGAGCTTTTAAAAATCCTGAAGTCCAGGCCATATCTCAAACCATGAAATTGGGATGTGTGCCACCAAATGTGAGACTTTAATTCTACCTCTTCCAATTTTTTTTCTTGATTCATTACTGAAGAAAATGATTGCCAGTGAGCAAGTACATCTATGTAATGATAGATTATGAGCTCAACTAAAAATTAGAAATAAGATTAATAGTTTATAGCTTCCACTGATGATGACAAATTAAGAATTTTTTTGTCCATTAACCTCTTATCCTTGGTAAGTACTATTTAATAATGTGGTATCAGTCTAGCATTTTATTTTATGAGTAAAATGAACTTGCAAGATAAACATTGATGGCATATTTCTAAGAAAAATTAAGATTGATTAATAACTTCAGAAAACCCAGACCATTGAGTTTCTATGCCATCAATATTGAAAGTACTATGGTTTTTCTCCCAGTTACAGAATTTTTTAATAATCTGAATCTCTTCCTTGGAGTACAGGGTTGTGGTTGACTGGAGGGATTGTAAGCTGATGTTTTGTGGGCTGTGTTTGGCTCAAATATGTGTTTTGTTTGGTCTGCTCAGTGTTTCAGTGTCTGGGAATATCACATCAAAAATCCTAATTTGGTATCTAAAAAAGATGAGCATTTCTATAGCTGAGAAGCTGTTGCTCTCCAGACAGAGACTGGACTCTCGTTTGTTTCTGTGCCTGATTAGGTCATGCAGTAATTTCTCTCATTTACTTTATAGTCTTTGAAGCTTGAGATCCCTGTTTCATACAAGGGAGTGAGACAGAGTCATACTGTGGTTTATTTATTGGGTGTCTGGTCCTTCAGATTAAAATAAAACTGTATCCACCCTGGCTGGTGTGGCTTAGTGGATTGGGTGCCAGCCTGTGAACCAAAGGGTTCCTGGTTCGATTCCCAGTCAGTGTACATGACTGGGTTGTAGGCCAGGTCCCTGGTTGGGGGTGCTCAAGAGGCAACCACACATTGATGTTTCTCTCCCCCTCTTTCTCCCTCCCTTCTCATCTCTCTAAAAATGAATAAAAAAATCTTTAAAATTTTTTAAAAAGAAAGAAAACTTTATCCTTTCTCCCCTCCTTTAAATGATGGTGTGTTCCAAAGAGAAATATCATATTTTCCATGTTAGTTTCTTAGGACTGGCATAAATAACAAAGTACTACAAATTAGGTGGCTTAATGCAGGAGAAATTCCTTCTCTTCCAGGCCTGGAGGCTAGATGTCCAAAATTAAAGTGTTGACAGGGTCATGCCCACCCCCCTTGATGGCCCTAGGCAAGGATCCTTCCTTGTGTCTTCCACCTTCTGATTGTTCCAGGAGTTCCTTGGCTTGTTGCTCCAGCTTTTCAGTCCCTGCCTCCATTGTCACACTGTGTGTCTCTGTCTTCACATGGCCTTACTCTTCTTTATAAGGAGGCTTGTAATGCTAGATTAGACTTTATTTTAACCTGACTATATCTGCAAAGACCTGTTTCCAAACAACTTTACATTCATAGGCACTGGTGAATGTGGTTTAGGACTTCAACATATAATTTTGGGGACACAATTCAACTCATAACACTTGCATTGAACATAGAGCAAGACCAGTGTGAGCACTGGCCCCTGGGCCATGTATAGGCAGATGGTTAGGATGGAGCTTTTTTGTGAACCATGTGGCCTTAATAATAATCCATATTAAGGAGATGACTCCAGCCAAGTGACCTGTGTTAGTTCTCTATCATGTTTCTTCACCTTTTAGTCATATGCCTCTGTGAGTTTCCATCCATGTACATATGCTTTTTCATCCTACTAAGCCACTATACACATTGGAAGTTGTCATAAATATTGTACTTCAAAAGGAAGTCATTGAGCTGGTTTGAAGCATGGATGCCACAGCACCAGAATTACCAAAGCAGGGTTCCCAAGGCTCACTTCCTGCCTTCATTAGTGCTTAGGTGGTATAAAAGGTAGGAGGGATCCTTTCGGTTTTTCAGTGCTTCTGGGTAAAGCCTTCCCCAATTTACCCCAACTTTGCAGATCCAATGATTGCAGCCATTTTGCTTTATTACTGTGGCATTGTAACAGATGTTTTTCTGGTTGTGATGCTCTGCATTTATGTCTATTATGAAGTAATTCACAGAATTAATTCAGGGATTTCCACTCCATATGAAAGTGACACTGATCTTCCACCTGATAATTTATTGTGCAAGTCACTTGAGTATACTCACCATGATCTTTTTCCTCAACACATTAAGAGTTCCTTTTATTTTCTTATTTTACTAAATTATGAGTATGCTTATTTTATCCAACCTGATAATCTCTTTTAATTACTGTGTTTAGATTATTGATATATTTAGAACTTAGACCCATAATTTTATTTTTTTGTTTTCAGTTTGTCACTTCTGTTTTTTTTTTGTTTCTCCCCCCCCCCTTTCTTGCATCCTTTTAGATTATTTGGATATGTTTTTGAAAAATATTTTACTTAGGACTTCTGGCCAAGATGAAGGCATAGGTAGACACACTGTACCTCCTCTCATAACCAAAATAAGGACAACAAAAAATTGGAAACAAAATAACAACCATAACTGACAGAAAATTGAACTGTATGGAAGTCAGAGAGCCAAGAAGCTGAAATAGACACATTCATCCAGACTGGTAGGCGGAGTGGGGTTGGGCGGCTCAGTGGAGAGGGGTTGTGGCACAAGAAGTGGTAACATAGGCGTGCAAGGCAACCCTGGGTGCTCAAGACAGCAGCAGGCGGACCCTGGGCACGCAGGAAGTGGCTGGAAAACCCCAGGCACAGGGTGGCAACCGGCAGACCCTGTGAGGCAGCAATTGTGAAGCCAGGTACTGCATGCAATGTGGCTGGCTGACTGGGCATTGGTCCCACATTCGTATGCAGGTAACTGGGGAGCGAGATAGACAGCACAACCCAGGGTCCCAGTGCCAGTAATAAAGCCTCAAAACACCGATTGAAAACATCTGTGGGGGTTGATGTGCAGGGAGAGATCCCCCAGGCTCACAGGAGAGTACGTTGGAGAGACCCATAGGGTCTTATAACATACACAAGCCCACCCACCTGGGAATCAGCTCCAGAAGGGCCCAGTTTGCTTGGGGGAAGTGGGGGAAGGAACTGAGGTCTGACAGAGCAGAGCAAGCACCATTTTTCTCTCTTGGGCCCTGCCTCCACATACAGCATCACAACCCAGCAACTGGGTTGCCCCACCCTGGTGAAAACCTAAGGCTCTGCCTCTCACTATGTTACAGGCAGGACCAGACCAAAAAAAAAAAAAAAATGGCCAAAACAGAAGAACAGATCAAAGTTCCAGAAATAATACAACTAAGCAACCAAGAAATAGTGAACCTATCAGATGCACAATTCAAAACACTGGTGATCAGGATGCTCACAGAACTGGTTGATTTTGGTCACAAATTAGGTGAAAAAATGAAGGCTACAATAAGGGAAATGAAGGAAAATGCACAGGGAACCAATAGCGATGGAAAGAAAACTGGGACTCAAATCAATGGAGTGGACCAGAAGGAAGAAAGAAACAACCAAAGAGAAAAGAATGAAGAAACAAGAATTCAAAAAAATGAAGAGAGGCGTAGAAACTTCCAGGACATCTTTAAACATTCCAAAATCCGTATTATAGAAGTACCAGAGGGAAAGAGGAAGAGCAACAAGTGGAAAGGTTATTTGAACAAATAATAAAGAA
>PVKM010029232.1:0-17884 GCA_004027735.1 Carollia perspicillata | reverse complement strand
CATGTCTTCCAAATTTCAAATCTTGTCATCTATCCAGGTGCTCTCAGAAGAGTATGGATGAGTCCAAGTTCAACATCAGGATTTGCATTTTGCATCCTATACATAAAACTCAACTGTTTGTAAACCATTTTTATTTGTATATCCTCAAAGGAAGTAGCAAAACTGACAGTTGGCCCACAATTTTTTCAAGCAGAAGAGTAGTAAAAACATAGATCCAATAGACAGACTTTCAGTTTTCTCATAAGTTTTTTTTTATATACACAAAATATCCATTTGCCTGGAACGTTTGGTGTTCTTTAATGTTGAACATTTTGTTAATAAAGAGGGGTTTTTTTTAGTTTTTATAAAAATTTCTACTAGAATTTGTATTCCAAAAAGTACACCAAAGATGATGTTATTATAGGCATGGGAAAATGGGGGAAGAGATTTAACATTTTAAAACTTTTTGTTTAAGAATTACAAATTGGCAGTTATAAGACAGTGGTGGGGGTGTAAGTTACAGCCTGAGAAATAGATAAGTAACATTGTAATAACTTTGTATGGTGTCAGATGGGTACTGACTTAAGAGGGTGATCACTTTGTATGGTATATAAATGTCTAACCACTATTTTGTATCCCTGACACTAACTTAATACTATATGTCAACTGTAATGAAAAAATAAAAAAATAAAATGAAAATGAAAAAAATTACACTGATGATGGAAATGCTGCTATTGTGCACTTAAAATTTGACTACTGCACCTGAGGAAGTAAATTTTAAAATGTATTTCATTTTAAATAGTTAAATTTAACTCTAAAAGCCATCTGTGGCTAGGGGTTACACAATTGGGTAGTGCCAATCTAGAACACAATAAAAATTAATGAAAATTAAAGAATTGGAATAAAAATTTGAGTAAAACCCAAAGTTATTTATGCTTATGAAGAAACTCAAACTCATGAATAATCATTTAAGGGCCAATTCAGATAAGAGTGAGATTTTAGAAGAACTATTAAATTGGATGATTTCAAGAGTATTGGGTATAGAGTAAACTCCATTCACCGTTGATAAAAATATAGACTCAAAATTCTTTCTGTAGAGCAGTCCAGAATAACCTAGGTAAAGTCAGCATGAGCATACTCCATGTCCAAGTAACTGCTTTTCAGTATGTACTGTGAAGAGAAAATTCAATGCAGCAGTTGCAAGTATCAGATTGTCTCTTCACATGGTGATGTGGATAAACCTTACTAGTAGTCCTTCCAAGTATACGTAAAATCCGACCTCTCACTGGGTCCAAGCCAGCATCATTGTGATGAGCTGCTTCCTTCATTCCACCTTTGTCCCCACACGAGTCTATCCTTGCACCAGTCAGACAGAGTTTTCTCTTCAAAACCAACATCGTTGAAGTTCCCCTGAGTCCTGTGACCCTGGAGATGAGTGAGGGTTTAACAAATCCACCCACCCATTTGTGTTCCAGGATGTGGCTTACTGCAAAGAGTCACCCTTCTTCTCCCCTGCAGATAACCTCCTGAGAACTGGCTGAGCTCGAGAGAAATATTTCCTGCTCACCCCACTCCTCCACAGAGGGCTCCTTCTAGCCTTGTTCGTCCCTTCTCAGAGAAAAATTCTTTTCAGTCTAATCATTGTGTTCCTTACCTCTTCTTACACTACCTTTTCATATGAAGCTTCTCCTACCTAAATCCAATTGTTTTAATTTGACAAAAATACACAAGACCACTTCACTCTTTCGCTCACAACTCTCCCATGGTTCCCATTCATTCAGAGTGGAACCAAAGACAACAAAATTATCAAAAAAATAAGCATTTTAAAGCAGGGTATATAAAGCTTCTAACCACCCAGATACACAAAGTGTAGTCATTTTATTTTTTTCCATTTAACATTATACATTAATTTTATGGATTTCTACTATCACTATTTTGTTTGCAGTTTCTGGAGTTTTCAAATGCCTCTTTAGAAGAGATTTAAACATTAGGGCCTTAGTTAAATATATTTTTTCTTGATTTATATATTCCTTCCTTCAGTGAAGACTTCATGATCATTTTGATGGACTCCTCAAATGTCAACACATTCCTTTAAAATCTGACTTAAAGATTTCTCATTTATGAAACTTGTTTCTGAAGCTTTAGCTTAAAACTGTGTAGGTTGGTATTTTTCATTATATTTCAATGAATATTAATGATAAAAAGCATTATTGTGAAGAATAAAGAATGTATTGTTATAAATAGCAAAAATAAGAATCTATTTTTTTCAGATAATTTGCCTCAAACTCACCAGTAAGAAGGAAAAAGGGAAACTATTCATTAAGATCACATGGGTCTTCAGATACTTGTTAATTATTTTCAGAGGTAACATTAATGTCAATCTGCAGGAATAAATGGTTTGTTACTTTATCATTAATTTATCAGGGAAATAAAGAGTAATAATTTTTAAAAATACAACCTGTATTCCTTCCAATTTAGGCCTC
This sequence comes from Carollia perspicillata, assembly GCA_004027735.1. Lineage (NCBI taxonomy): Eukaryota > Metazoa > Chordata > Mammalia > Chiroptera > Phyllostomidae > Carollia > Carollia perspicillata. Next base: position 15,422 of record PVKM010029232.1, on the reverse strand, counting down.
ACAAATTAGAAATAAAATTATTTGACAGTGAGTACCATGACAGGTAACCTAGATTTTATACATAGGTTAATTATTTAATGTACTGGTCTTCTACCCACACATTTTTTTTGTATAATTAAATTTACAAAAACTCTTACAAGCAGCAAATCTCTAGTGGTGGACAATGAAGATGATGAATTGACTGCTTCGTTACTCCACCTAACATAGAAGATAAAAATGCTACCCAACATAAGAAGGCTAAAGGATAGGAAGAATTAAATGACATCTGTGGTGATGCTTAAAATTTAGTCTGTGTAAGGATCATTTGTTAATAATGGAGATTTCTAGTGCACGTCAAAAATTCTGTAATGCTTAAGGTCTGAAATGGCTTCTAAAATCTGCATTTTTAAACCCATATAATCTTTATTTTTTTATTTTGACTTATATATAGAGAAAGAGACATTGATTTTTGTTGTTCCACTTACTTATGTATTCATTCGTTGCTTCCTCTATGTCCCTTGACCAGGAATTGAACCCACAACCCTGGCCTGTAGGGATGATACTCTATCAACTGAGCTACCCAGCCAGGGCTCAAACCTATGTTTTCTATGCAGATGATCTACCTACTGAGTATATTTTTGATATATAATGGCATACCAGGTGCAGTGAAGGAAACCACTGATTTTATGTACATTTAATTGTTTTTATACCTCTGGCTTTTATATGGGGAACAGTTGGCAAAATGGTGTTGTTGAAATTGCAAATGGAATTTTATCTCAGCAAATTGGTTTCACTAGTTAAAGCAAATATTGTTTAAGAGGCACCCAAGGAAATTTACCTAGCCATATTTACTCTAATGGGTTGAATGGGGGTTCTCACAAAGTTAGGTCTATATTATAAACTCCAAAAGCTGGAAATGCAACTTAGTTTGAAAAGGATCTTCGCAAATGTAATTAGTGAATTGAAAATTACATTATCCTGGACCATCTAAGTGGGCCTTAAAAGTAATGTCAAGTGTTAGAACAGGAGACAGAAGAGAAGACAGACTCTGAGGAAGAGCCATGTGAATAAGAGCCATGTGAAGAGTAGGCCGATTAGAGTTTACAGCCACAGGCCTAGAGCCATTGGAAGCTGGAAGAGGCAAGACAGAAGTCTCTTGTGCTTTCAGAGGGAGCATGACCCCGCTGACAAATACTTTAATTTTGAATTTCTGGCTTCTAAAACTATGAGAGAATGATTTCTGTTGTAAGCCACTCTGTTTGAGGTAATTTGTATGGCAGCCTTAGGTAAATAATAATATGCACTATATGAAAATGCTATTTTGGAAAACACATATTACCACTTTCTTACCCATAGTGATTACATTATTCTTTCACTCACTAGCTTGTACATAATATTTTATTCAACTAAAGTAGGTATTTCACAAGCTGATCTGACTGATCTTCTCATTCCAAACATGAAAACGAAAAATGGGTTATGAAAATATAGGAAATAGGAAAACCAAAATTCGTAAGAAGGGCATAATCTAATGCCTAAACATAAATAAATGTGGCCCAACTCTATATTTTTAAGGAAAAATTATGGGATAACTGCCAGCTTCAACTCACATGAAGTTCAAATTATTTGGTAGCATCTGCAGTCCTTCTCACCAATTCTCTTTCAACCTAGAGAGAATCATACAGTGGGTATCTTTAAGTTCTCCATTTAATGAAGAGTCATAGAGATTCCTTCTGAGAGAAACAGGTAAAATGGGAGAAAGAAGCAATTTTACCTGTCTGAGTGGAAGAGGAGTAGTACACTTTCCAAGACTGAAGGCCACTTTGAAGGAATTGTCTTAAATCCAGCACCTCCCACATTAATATACTGTAGAATTAGCATACAATACCCAAAAGAAGTAACCTTGAGCCCAGTGCATTTGACAATGTTCGGGGCTTGGGTCATCCAACCAGGACTGCCCAAGCAGTGGGTACTCCCCTCTCACAATTTCAGGCAAAGGTATTCAGAGAGAAAGCAAAAAATTTGTAAGTGCAAAAGAGTCCAGAAGAATTCACCTGAATCTGTGATTTTAAACAACTCTGCATGTCCTTAACGGATTCATGAGCACTGATATTTTTAAGGTCTGATTCTCAGACTCCTTAGGAACTCATTCATAAAGTGATTCTGCCTTAGAATAGCGTGTAGTCTGGGCATCGAGCTGTGTTTTTTTCCTACCGTTCTTTGCCTCTCCACCCCACTCCACCACCAATACAACAACAACATAAAAAGTACCACAAATCTTATCATAGTACATCATCTTTAGGCAGAAAGTACTCCAGGATGTTAAAATGGAAATTGTAATTACTGGTGTCAGTGAGGGATTCTGTTAAACAAAAATCCATCAACTCAATATCTAGACAAAGTTTTTGAGAAAAATTATAAGAACTGCATAATATAAAAATAACAAAAATATTTTATTGGGTTAATAAAAGGTAGCTTTAATTGAAAGAACAGCATTTCAATTTAATGAAGTTAAAAACTATTTTTAAATTATTTAATGAGGATCATTAAACTCTCTAAAATTCACCTTCCTAAAATGAAGAAAAAGGCTGAATCTAGGACTAGAGAACATATATTTTTGCAAGACAAGTGATTTCCAATTCTTTGCCTTAAAAATATTGAGAGTAGGAGACTTCTGGTTCCATGAAGATGAAGTTGCTTTATCCCATCCAGGACCTCCTACTTCAAAAAATAAAAAATAATTTAAGAAAACTGGAAATAGCACATCAAATAAGCACAGGAAGACTCTCAAAGTTGGAAAGAAAAAGGGCTGCTTAAGGTCCTTGGGGCCTAAGAATGGACACTGGGGAGTCCCCTGGATTTTCTCATTGCCTCCCTCCCATGTATGACAGGTAGGGCACTGTAGCAGCCTCCAGCCTAGAACCACCAACAGGCATAGAGCAGAAGAGCTCCAAGGAAAGCCTCTTTTACTACCTTGCCAGAGAAACTAGAAAAGAGTGGTCTTATAACAGTAAGTAATATTAGCAATACTGCCTCCCCCAATTAATGAAAAAAATATTACCACCATACTTATGTTTTCAGGGAGGAGATGCAGGAGTTGATTTTGTACCCCACCTCACACTCTTTTCCCTACCTCTCCCACCAGATGGGGAGGCTGAGCAAGGAGTTGATCATCCAACCGCTATCAGTAGAAAGCAGGCAGTGCTCTGAGTTTTATCCTAGGGAAGTATCAGTTGGGTCCATCAACAGAAGAAACAAAACTTGATACGGTGATGCAAGGTGGGCTGCTAATCACCAATATGCTTCACCTGCTCCCAGCTGTCAGCAGGGTCCAGTAGGGCTGTGAGCCTCTAACTCCACCTGGTATTAAAAGTATTAATGAGACTGAGCCAGGCGCTGAAAGTTGGGGCTAATACGTACTCTGCATTCTGCCACCACCGATGTCAGTGAGGCCAGTTGAGAACTGGACCTCCACCTCCACCGAACATATCTACCAGGCAGAGGGGGTAGTGGGAGGCGGAACTGCTTGGCACTGTGCTTCTCCCCAATGCCTGATCTGGTGTCCTCAGAGCCTGGAGATGAACTAAACTTCTACTCGCCCTGCAGCAACAAAGTAGGAAGTGTTTCCTCTTTGCCTACCTTTGTTTATTACCTCAGGGCTCAGCAAGAACCCCATCTTACATCCCACCCTGAGTCTCCATCCCAGGAAGCCATGAATGGTGCAAGTCAGCGTCCCACCTTCTCTGGGACAGAGAGAGGAGTTGAACTTTGAAGGCATCCTTCTGCTAAAAGGCAGCATGAGTCAGCGAGTTGAACTTACACACCCACCCAGCTCCCATACTACAATCTAAAGGAAACAAAGTGCTAAAAAAGAAAGATTGAATAGAATCCAGCCTGATAATATAATGTCCAAGATGTGCAGGAAGCAAGAACCAAGACAATCACAACATGAATGAGAAAAAAAAAAAAAAAACAGTGAGCAAAGGCCAACATTAAGACGAATCATAGGTTGGAATTTTCTAACAAAGATTTCAAAGCAGTCATCGCAAAAAGGCTTCAACAAGAAATTAAGAATTCTCTGGAAGCAAATAAATTGAAGAAAAATCTAATCTAGCTGTTAGCTGAAGTATTATTAAAAGTGGTTTTTCATAATAGATCATTAGATGATTTTTGACACATAGATTATTATATGATTTTTAGATGCAGTTCAAATAATTAACACTTCTATAATAAAATTTCTTCCATGCCCATCTATTTGTTTTTGTGAACAAATTTTCTCAGGGCTTACACACTTAAAGACGAAAAGCAAGAATAGAACTGAGGCTAAACTATTTGTCATTTGAGCACTGAAAATGGTTCATTCTCAAATAATTACACTAATTAGGAGAAAGGAAAGCCTTTTACATCTTATGAGAAGGTTCAGTTCCAGAAATATTTATTGCTTATGTTAAGTATTCAGACTTTGTAATATATTGTTTTGATCATTTGTATACAGATAGATATTATACTGAAAATTCAATGGAGAATAACTTTTAGCACATAGGCAAAGAGACCATTTCATTGAATAAACATATTGTTATAAAAAATTACGATAGAGAAGAAAAAAAATTCTGAGAATAAAACATAATACTTTAAGACAGTGTTGTATGGAAGAATCAGAATATGTAAAAGAGTTTAAGAGAAAATGATGTACAATTTCTGATAATGATGAGATGTTTTTCTTAAATGCATAATGCTGGGTATCAAATTGGTACATCTTTAGTTTCCACTGGAAACATTTAAAAGTTTGCTGAGGGCTTGGGGAATGGAGGGGCAGGGCAGAGAATAGCAATGGGGGAAAAATTGGGACAACTGTAATTGAACAACAATAAAAACTACTATGCTAAATAAAAAATATACACAAAATAAAATTTAAAAAGTAAAAAAAAACAAAATGGCTGATGTTTACTAGAGTGCAATGTTTGAGATGAGATTTAACATGCCATTTTACTAAGAGCAGTTTTTCTTTGTCTTTGAGGAATAAAACATGAAAACCCTAAAAAAAACTGAATCAAAATAAATTAATTAAGTAAAAAATAAAAATTTGCTGAAATAATTTTATTCGAGATTTATATTATCAATGACATTATTTTCAGTTATTTAAACAACTTATGGAATACTTTAGAAATCAAGTTCAAAAAATATGAGGGATTGAATAACTTTTCAAAAATTTAAGAGACTATGGGAGTAAGTTTCATAACAACTGGCCTTTACTTTGTAAGTAAAAAATAAAGGCTTAGACAATGCTGCCCATGGAAATGGGCACATCGTGTATAAACTGACTTCATAGAAGGAGCAAAGGACGGAGTGCAGAAACAGAGGAAGGGAGGAAGAAAGGAACACTAATTGCGAGCCTTTTATATACTGCTAATGGTGCCAAGCACTATTTTAGGGTATCACATAATCATCAACACAGCTTGTTATATAGGTACCGTTATAACCTTCATTTTAAAAATTAGAAAACTTTGGCACAGAGTTAATCAGTGTGATTAAGTAGTGAAGTTGGCTTCAAACTTGGGCTACGTGACTCTCAAACCTGTGCACTCAATCACTGTTGTTTGCACACGGGATTCAGAACAAATAAAACAATAGAGTGTATATACTAGTGGGGAATATATAATAAATAAATAAATAAACTACATGAATTTTAGGTAACAATATGTGTTTAAAAATAAAGCAGGATAATATGCTAGAGAATGAGTTATTGGATGAAGGTGTCATTTTTGATAGTGGATCAGGAAAAGACTTTTTGATTTTAAACCTGAAGAATGTGAGCGTGCAAGCCTTGTGAAGATCTGCAGAGAAAACAGTAATTTTAGATGTTTGTAATCCTTTCAATAACTTTAAAACACAATGCAGGAAAACAAAATCATATCACAGGTATTTGTTTCATTTTGGGCTTCTGCCCCCAGAATGTCTTCAAAGTTCCACATGGCCGAGCGTATTTGTCCTTGTGAGTAATTTTAGAATTATCTTTGTGAGAGTAGCCAATCAACATTTTTTCTGTGATTTTGGGGACTTTGAAATCATCATTCTTTATATGTTACTTCTTTTCATTTAATAGTATGTTTTTCTTTCCTTTTTTTATCTTAGCATGTGCCTTCTAAACATATATCTTAGGGAAAATGGTAATATCTTGACCTTATAACGTGAGATAATATTTTGTTGTTATATTGATTCACATGAGATGCTGCATTTCATTCAGAGTACTCTGTGTTGAAGAATATTGCCTTTTCCTTTTTGGTGTGTGGGTTCTGAAGTCATCAAAGTCACCGTCCATTTAGGGTTTTAGATTTCGACCTGAAAGAATGCCCTGAGAATCAGAACACGATGCTGACTCCACCCTTTAGTTTGGTAAAGGCATGCCGGTTTTCGTCAAGTTTGGAAAGGCATGTTATCAGAGAAGCCAGATTATCTCCAGGCTTGAATTTGCTTGTTCAAAAAGTCTTGCCTAAAAATACGTTAATCATTGCTGCCTCAAGGACACTTTTGGATTTCATTCAAATTGATGCTGATGAATGACTATCAGGAAGGATGACTGTTGTGAGGAGGCCTAACAGGTATCTGCACTGAAAGCTAAACAGGAGATGTCAGAGAGCAAAACAGCCTAGGAATGCGGGCAATGGGAATATACGTCCAAGTGTGTCACTGTTAAATTGTACCCTTGGTTCGTGTTGAGGACAAAGTTATGAGAAAAAAACAAATCCATGGAGCAAGTTGTTTGTAATACAGTTTTGCCCACTAAATGCTCTACATTTTGTAACTTATTATATTTCATTGGATGAAAACTATTACTTAGTATCGTGATATCATATGTTTTTGTAATGCTTCAGTCCATTTTTCAGCTTTAGCTTCTGAAATCAAATAGTTTTTCTTTTCTGTATTACCTTTAGTGCTATAAAAAAGATGTTGCTTCTTCCTTTAAGGTTGTTTTGTTTTATACACACGCACACACACACATATATATATAAGTTTATGTATAGGGACTGGAATTGTGTTTTTAAAGAAAAACATTCAAGTGTGATAATAACATTATACTACCTGTGTTTTCACCATTCAAAGTGTTATTTAGATGTTGAAACTTCAACTATTTAACGTCATTTAATAAAGTGACCAAAATGTGTTGTGCTCTTTAAAAAAACGGGAGGTAGAAATATCCACATCTCCATTTCCTAAAATGGGAAAGCTGGACACAATGTTCTTACATAACTGGCTAAAATCACACCCAGTTAAGTACACCAAATACTATTTCAGAGCCTCATCTTCCCTTGCGATCTAATGCTTTTTATAGAATGATCCACCTGTCTCCTTACAAATGTTTCAACATAACTAGGGAAGTACAATCATGAACATTTGTTTCAACATAGATATGACATAATACAAATGTTCTGTACTGACACCTGAATTTGGTTTATTGTTTTCACACATAAGACACTACTGTTCAAGGATTTAAAAAAAAAAGATCAGGTTCTATCTTCTCAGAGATTTGATGACCATTGTTTGAAAAGGTGTATTAGAATATTATGAAAAGTGGAATCATGGGTATTTATGATAGTCTGAGTAAATAAATGTCTCTCCAAAGATGCCAACATCCTAATCCCTGGACCCTATGACTATGGTCATTTACAGTATTCCCCCCTTAGCTGCAGGAATATATTCCAACACCCCCAGTATCTGCCTGAAACCATAGATAGCAGAAGACTCTTTATACAGGGTGTGGCAAAGGTAGGCTTACAATTGTTAATATGAAAAATAATACAATAATTGATAAATAATAATGCAAAAATAAACTGTCTCATGTACTCACAATTGCAAACCTACTTTTGCCACACACTGTATACTGTTTTTCCCATATATACATACATATAATAAAGTTTAATTTATGAATTAGGCACAGTAAGAGATTAACAACAATAACTAACAATAAATAGAGCAATTGCAATATATGGTCATAGAAGTTCTGTGAATGTAATCTCTCTCTCTGATAACCAAGACAGCTGCTAAGTGACTAATGGGCATGCACCATGCCAGGCATGGATGTGCTGACCAAAGGGATGATTCAAGTCCTGGGTGGGATGGATCAGGACAATGTAGGATTTCATCCTGCTACTCAGAATGATGCACAATTTAAACTTATCAATTATTTATTTCTGGAATTTTCCACCATGTTTTTGGACCATGGTTGACTATGGGTAACTAAAACAGTAGGAACTGAAGATACAAATAAGTGGGAACTGCTGCATATGGCCAAAGGAACTTTTCAGATGTGAATGAATTAAAATTTTGAGATGGAGAGATTATACTACATTATCTAGGTGGACCCAATGATATGTAATCAAAAGTGTCCTTATGGTACTATAGCAGAGGGGAAGTCTATATAATGATGGAAGCAGTGATTAGAGTGATGTGCTTTGATAATGTAGCAAAAAATCACACAACAAGAAATATAGATAGCCACTAGAAACTGAACAAAGCAAGAAACAGATTCTTATATCAGAACCCCCAGAAAGTAACAGCCATAATGACCCCGTGACTTTAGCCTCGTAAAAATGATTGCAAACCTCTGACCCCCATGACTGTAAGAGAATAAATTTGTGTTACTTTAAGCGACTAAACTGGTATAATTTGTTCCAGCAGGAATACAAAACTAATGCAATACATTATAAAAATTTCAAAAGCAAATGCCATTTGTCAGTGATGAAGGAATAGATGGATTCATTTAAGATGATCCTAAGAACGCAAATTTGAGGAGACAAAGAATTCTTATGAACATGGGAGCTACAACATGTACATTTGTCTTCTGATTACTCGAACCTAACAAAAATGAGAGTAAAGAAATAAAAAGGATTAAAATAACACACCAGGACAAAATGAGCAAGAGAGCAGATGACGGATCAGAAATATGAATAATGTGGAAAATGAAAAGTCAAAAATGAGTGATAACCAATTTAGCAACCTGAGAAAGTTAGAATGCAAGTTAGGGATTTCCATTCCCAGCCATTAATTAATCATAGTGTCCAGAAATAACATCTCTCCTTAAAGAACAAGAACAGCTCACAAATGACAGGAAAGAGCTGTCTGCAGATCTTACACAACAGGAAGCACGGGATGAAAGAATTGCCGTTCTGGAGAGGATGCTGCTTTTAGGTCACGAAACATAACTATTATAAAGGGCCCTTGTAATTCCCTATTCCAGTATTTTTCCATATGTTGTGCTCTCCATTGCACATTAGAAATTTGAAAGTCTTTTTCATTGCTCCTCTTTGTGTGTCTATCGTAAAGTATGCAGTCAATGCATAGTGTTACATTTTTTATTGAGATAAAAGATATATAGCATAAAATTTAGCACCTAAACCATTTTTAATTGTACAGTCCAGTGGCATTGAATAGATTTATAATGGTATACAACCATTCTTGCCATCTACCTCCAGAAGTTTTTATGTCTTATACAACTGAAACTCTATACCCATTAGCAACCACCATTTTAATATCTCTCAGATACTAGATTTTGACTTTTCCGGGTCCTCACATAAGTGGAATCATATAGTATTTGTCTTTTTGTGACTGGACTACTTCACTTAGCATAATAAGTTCATTTATGTTGTACCAAATATAGAAATTTCTTTTTTTAGGCTGAATACTCTTAAGTTGTATGTATATATCACATTTTGCCTGAAAAATCATTTATCATGGGGGCTTGGCTTGCTACTCTGTTTTATCTACTGTGAGTAATGCTGCTATGAATGACTGTGCACACATCTCTTCCAGACCCCTTTTGGTTATATTCCCAGAAGTAGAATTGCTGAATAATATGGTGATCTTACTTTTAATTTTTGAGTAACTGTCACAGTGTTCTGCCCAGTGACTGTATTACTTAACATCCCCACCAACAATGTACAAGGCTTCCAGTTATTCCATATCTTAGGAACTTCATATTTTCCAATTTTTGTTAGTAATCCTAGTGAGTGTGAGGTGGTATCAAATTGTAGTTTTGATTTGCATTTTCCTAATGATTAGTACTATTGACCATCTTTTTGCCACCTTACATTTGCCTTGGAGAAGTGTTTATTCAATTTCTTAAGTCAGCTAGAATCAAGGCAAGAAACATCTGCTTATCTTAAAAACTCTTAAGGTTTTTTTTTTTTTTTTTTTAAGTAAAACTAACAATTTTACAGTTTGGCTATGAGCAATCAAACCAAATGTGTTTGGTTTTCTACTGAGAGAATTATAGTCTTTTCACTCACATTATTTATTTTACTAGCTAGATCTGTGTATGGAATACAAATGGTTTCAATATTCTATTAATTTGTTTTGTTATTGATTCTTAGAAATTCTTGGCATATTCTAGATTTAGTCCTTTGTTTTCTTTCTCTTTTTTAAAAACATTATCTTTGGTTTTGTTTTCTTCAGCTATGCTACCTCTACATAAAGTTTATTTTTATTTATTCTAGTAATATTTTAGGCTTCTTTAAATAGTCTCCCCCCCTATTTTGGAATCAACTTTTATATCTTAAATATTTTATTTGCCTTTTAACTTCTCTCCTTTCTTGTTGAAAGTCTGTTTTAAACTTGTATCAGTGAATTTCTTCTTCCACAAATGATGGCAGACAAGGTTACATCTACTGCACTTTTTGCTTCTACTGGATCTCACAATGGTATTTTTGACTGTATGACTGTGTTGGTCGCTGCCTTTAAACCTTATTTATAGGAATTCTCTGTGCCTAGGGTAAAGGATCTTCATCCAGAAAAGATTTGTGTTTGACTTTTTAATGCAACTGTGCATAAAATCAATTGAGAACAATCTCACACCAAGAATGGCTTTAACTACCTACCTTATCCGCACTATGTTTCTCTGCTAGAGAGCTGGCAGCTGAGCTGTGGCAGCAACTTCTCAGGGACTTTTATTTTACCTTTGCTGTTATAGTTCTAGGCAATTTCATGACAAAGCAAACAATGGCAAGAACAAAACAATCAAAGAACAGACTCAACAGAAAGCTCTCCCCATACACTGCTGTGGTCCAGGTCCATGGTGGCAGGTGCACATCAGGTTCACTGTTTCCTTACTTGATAGTGTGTAGCCCTTTGCCATCCTAGCTTCACAAGGAGAAGATTTCTGTTAACCTTCCCTCCTATGTGAGCCCTGGGCCTTGATTTCTTATCTTTTCACCCAGGGAAACATGCACAAACTTCCTCTCTTACCAGGAAACTCTCAAAGGGAAAATGTAATATAGATGTCTGATATTTCATCTACTTGAATTAATAAATCTGGACCTACCCCAGCACTGGGTTTGGAAGTTTGTTCCGATCTCTTCAACATGATTAATATGATATTTAAAGAACATATGTTTTCTCAGTATTTTTAATTGTTTTCAGGGCAAATTTGGACTAATTAATTTAGCCTACCATTATTGCAAATGTATTCCATCATTTATTTTTATGTTTTTGGTTACACTAAGAAAGTTTAACAGATCTTTATGAAGGAAATGATAATTCCAATGAACAATGAAATATATATATATCTTTTTTGCTTTTTCTCAAATCTTCTCATTTTCAATGTGTTTATAAAACAGTATGTATTATTTGTCTTTATATCAGCAAACACTACTTACCCAAAGAAACACTAGAACCATAACCCACTGTCTGCTTTTATCGAATTGCTAACTTGAGCAGAGTCCTTTTGTTGAGGTCTGATTTTTCTCTCATGACTGCCCCCATTACCCACCTCCTTAGAAAGCCGCTGGTAATGTTGGATGTGAAAAAGACTCTCCCTTCTAAAAAGTGGTCTAGGTATGATGTCACCTAGGAACACATAGTCCTGGGTTATTAGAGGTAGCAGGACAATACAGGCTGACTAGGTTTACAGTGAGAAATGAAAAATATTTTCCAGTTTCAAGGCTAAATATTTTTTCCAACTTATTGCTGGTCATTACCTATGACATACCTTTACTGGTTCTCCTATACTCTAACACAAGTCTTTCTTCCCTATCACCATTTCATCAACATCATAGCAGCATTGCCATTATCATATACAATACATACTAAGAGGTATTTAAGCACATTGGGTGGCTTTTTGGTTATTGGGACTTTTCATATGAAAGTTTTTTAAAAAATACCTAGAAAAATCTTGTTTATACTAGAGTTCAATGTGACATGTCCTCAAATATAATTGATGTATCTATTCATCTGTAGTAATAAACTGAAGTTCTCAATTTATATACATTCTGGCAACACCTACAGATATTCTTAAAGCATCATTAGACACAATGCTAGTATCTCTATGTTTCCTGAATGAAATACATGTTTTGCAGAGTCTTCTGCAGTCTCTTTAATCTATTGCTATATTACCTATTATAGAAAATAATCTCATTGATCTCTTTGGTGTTGATGTCCTTTTGCTTGAGAAAGAAATTACTCTATAATTGAACCAGGGCTATATAAATTGTCTCTCTCTACTGCATCCACTTCTGATAAGCTAATATTTTCTTTATTACTTTTCCTATTAACAGTGATTTTTTAAAAAAAATAAATACAAACCAATACATTCTTTGTTCAATCTTTTGATGGCTCTATGACAGTGAAATTACTTAAGAGAACAACCAATCATTTAGCAATGTTTCAAAGTGACATTGTGCTCCCCAGAAAGCTCCCTTGATTAAGGCATAACAGTATTTCTTCCCCATAATGGCTGGTGGCTATAAAACAGAGACTCTATATCTGGAGAAGAGCAATATAAAATCAGTGGCTCCAGGCCAGCCTAGGCTGCTTTGTGACATCAACCTCTTCACATTTGGATCCAAATTAAAATCTAATTTAGAGGGAGCTTAAATTTAAAAAGAACACTTAATGTCTTCAATTTGCAGAACTATTCTACCTGTCAGATTTGGAATGAAATTGTTCTCTCTCAGGAGGAAACTTCTCACTTGTAGTAATTGGACATGAGGATCCTGTGACGAGGCTTGTGCTTCGATAGCTGCTTGTGTTTAGCTCTCCAATCTTACGCACCCTTGGGTAAACCCAATTGAAGTGTAGCTTCAATACTTGCCTGATAGGAAAGCTGAGATAAGCTTACCTATTTCATAATTAAATAACACAACTACTTTAATTTTTATTAGACAATCATGAAAGCTTGCCTTATGTAAAATCCAAGCGCATAAATTCCTTTGTTGATCTCTTATTCTAATAAGCTCCTGAAGAAAATCTGAAGAGGTCCTCATTGCAATTAGTTAAAAGCTAGGAGAGTTCATGTATTCAACAATATCAAAGTAATGACTAACATTAGCAAGCAAGAAAAACTGTTAGTGTTATGTCAGGTTCCTCTCTTTGTCATTGTTTTTGACCCAGGCTACTATATTATTTTTGACTTGTGCGAGGTGACATGTTAGAGTGGAAGCTCCTGTTTACTGACAGAAATCCTGAGTCCCAAGCCTCACCAGTCACTACCTGTGAGACCTTGGCCAAAACATTGACCTCACTTAGCTCCATTATTGTGTCATCTACACAAACATTTATTATATTCAGTGACGAATATAAAAGTTCTTGTTCCTTTAAATTTGCTATTTACCATAATCTAGTTTTATCCCAACCGAATAAACAATGAAAACCTGTTCTCATTATTACTCAACCTTCATTATAAAGCATTTTCTTTGTTCTTTCTATGTTCCTCTCTCTTTTTTATTTTTCTTTCTCTTTTTATTTTTTTTGTTATTCTGATAAATGTGCAAGCAAAATTTGAGGGTTGTCAGAAAGAAATAAGAAAGTGACCCTCTATGAAATAGTTTAAATAGTCACACTTTCAGTTACACAAAATATTATTCCAGAAAGAAAGTGTGTTTGGTGATGTTTAAGCTCAACTTGGTTATTGTTTTAAATTGATTTTTTTAAATAAAAGTGAGCATGGATTACTTTAACATACAGAATGTATAAACACAGGGGCAAACATGTTGGGAACCTCTCTGTCTGGTTTCAGGAGTTGTAACCGCCCCCCGTGGCTAAGGTTGGGTGACTGACCTCTGGACTGTGAGCCACTGAGGAAACAAAGCTTATCTCCCTGGCAAGAGTGCTGCTTTTGCCATCTCTAGCCTTCAACACTTGGTTGGTTAGTCAATGACAGGTGCAACCCCTCAGAACGGGAGGAAACCTAACCCAGACACGATCATGTGGGAGGCCATCAAGGCAGGACTTGGGGAGCTTCAACAAAGTGGGAGCAATAGACCCTCATCCCCGCCCCCAGCTATTTCGACATAACCTGAGTCCCCTTTCCATCTGGGAGAAGCACTTCCTGGTTCTAATCCACTTAAGCCTGACTCTATGACAGGGAGGGGGTGCAGCCCTCTGCCAGCTAGAGCGGGTTCCAGGGTGATCTGGCATAAGAAAGAATTCGTAAAGTCCTGTGAAGCCTGCTTTGCTAAGAGTGCTTTCATTCATATGATAAGGGTCCAGGCAGGAAATGAGTATGTCTCCTGAAGTTTTACAACCCCCTTACCTGATAGACACTGATTAAGATTAAGCCCTCAGATTTCTTTAAAATGTTATCTATTGTTTGATCCTTGTCACCTGACATTGATTGATGAGCTTTACCTGTATCCCTGTGTGTTATGAACCTAATAAATACCATTTAGGTAAGGATTTGTGGTCTTTCTCCTTTGAGAGTCTGACCACATCTCCTCCCCAAGTAGATCATGTCTTGGTAGTAATATTTTCATCCGTGGCAGATGGAGGGACTTGTGCATAGTTTCCCCCACACAAACACACATAAACAATTTGGGGGCAGAAGGTAAAATTTTGAATTTGATAGACAGGGACATTTTTATAAGTGTTTTCATATTTTAAAAATACAAAAAATTCACATCAGAGTAGAAATGGGCCTTTCAAACTTTTAAGTATAAATGATCCTTCATGTGTCAACTCTGGTAGATTTTGTTTTTAGCAGCTTCATATACTAACTGATTCTCTGGAGAAAGAGGAAAAGTGATTCATGATGTTCATTCAGAGCTCTTTAATTTATCAATTATTTTATATTATTAATTTAGAAGTAAATTACTGTATTAAAAATACAGACAACCTGAAAAAGCAATGATGTCATTTAATAACCCAAAAATGTAGGGAAGGAATTAAGAGATATCTGATTTTTTGTAGCATTAAATATTTTGTATCTCCAAAGAAGATATAAAATAGCTAATAAGCAGATGCTCAACATCGCTAATAAGTCAAGAAATAGGAATGAAAACTACAATGAGACACCACTTCACACTCATTAAGATCTACTATAAAAAGTTATAAAATAAGTGTTGATGAGGCTGTGGAGTAACTGAAACACTTGTACACTGTTGGTGGTGACATAAAGTAACAGTCACTGGGGAGAACAGCAAGACAGTTCCTCAAAAAATTAAATTATTATATGATCCAGC
>PVKM010029231.1:0-17862 GCA_004027735.1 Carollia perspicillata | reverse complement strand
CTCCCTCTCATTTCCACCCCCCCTTAGTTTTTGTCCATGTGTCCTTTATACTTGTTCCTGTTATCCCTTCCCTTTCCCCCCTGAAATTCCCTCCCCTCTGGTTACTGTCAGCCTGTTTTCTATTTCAATGTCTTTGGTTATATTTTGCTTGCTTGTTTGTTTTGTTGCAGAGTTTCCGGTTAAAGGTGAGATCATATGGTATTTGTCTTTTACCGCCTGGCTTATTTCACTTAGCATAATGCTTTCAAGTTCCATCCATGCTGTTGCATAGGGTAGGAGCTCCTTCTTTCTTTCTGCTGCATAGAATTCCATTGTGTATATGTACCATGGTTTTTTGATCCATTCATTTACTGATGGGCTCCTAGGTTGCTTCCAACACTTGACTATTGTAAATTGTGCTGCTATGAAATTGGGGTGCATAGGTTCTTTTGGATTGGTGTTTCAGGGTTCTTAAGATATAATCCTAGCACTGGAATGGCTGGGTCAAAAGATACATCCATTTTTAGTTTTCTTAGAAAATTCCATACTGTCTTCCATAGTGGTTGTACCAGTCTGCAATCCCACCAGCAGTGAACTAGGGTCCCCTGTTCTCCACAACCTCTCCAACACTTGTTGTTTGTTGCTTTGTTTATGATGGCCATTCTTACCGGTGTAAAGTGGTATCTCGTTGTGGTTTTAATTTGCATTTCCCTGATGGCTAGCGATATTGAGCATCTTTTTATGTGTCTCTGAATCCTCTGTATGTCCTGCTTGGAGAAATGTCTGTCCAAGTCCTTTGCCCATTTTTTAATTGGGTTGCTTATCTTCTTGGAGTGGAGTCGTGTAATTTCTTTGTATATTTTGGAGCTTAAACCCTTGTCTAAGGTATCACTGGCAAATATATTTTTCCCATAGAGTTGGGTCTCTTTTTATTTTAATGCTGTTTTCTTTAGCTGTGCAGAAGCTTTTTATTTTGATGAGATCCCATTTGTTTATTCTTTCCTTTATATCCCTTGCTCTGGGGGACATATCAGTAAAAATGTTGCTGCGTGAGATATCTGAGATTTTCCTGCCTATGTTCTCCTCTAGGATTTTAATGGTGTCCCAGCTTGTATTTAAGTCTTTTATCCACCTTGAATTTATTTTTGTGTATGGCTTAATTTGGTGCTCCAGTTTCATTTTTTTGCATGTAGCTGTCCAGTTCTCCAAACACCATTTTTTGAAGAGACTATTTTTACTCCATTTTATGGTGTTGCTCCCTTTGTTGAATATTAACTGACCATAGAGACTTGGGTTTATTTCTGGGCTCTCTGTTTTGTTCCATTGGTCTATGTGCTTTTTTTTTTATGCCAGTACCAGGCTGTTTTGATTACAGTGGCCTTGTAATACAGTTTGGTATTAGGTATTGTGATCCCTCCTGCTTTGCTCTTCTTTCTCAACATTGCAGCTGCTATTTAGCATCATTGATAGTCCCATGTAAATTTTTGAAGTGTTTTATTATAGGCTAAGCTATGGTTATCATCTTATCCTGGTAAGTTTTTTATCTAGGTAAGGTCACTCATTCAACAAATATTTATTGTGTACCCAAGTACTATGTACCAGTAGTGAAAAAAAAAAAAGACAGTATATCTGCTTTCCAGGAGCTTGCATTCTAATTATAAGAGACAGATCAAAAACAAATAAGCAAATAAATAATAGCAGATGTTATACATCCTCCAATAAAAAATAAAGCAAGGGAAGGGAACAAAAAGTAATAGCGTGCTATTTTAGGTAATTGAGAGTTGTTATTTTAGGTAAGGTGATCACATAAATGTCTCTCTGAGGAAATGGCATATGAGTGGAGATCTGAATAAAGTTAAGGGGATAAATTAGGCCAAGGAAAAAGTTGGTGAAGAATTTAAATTTTGTTCTGTGATTGGAATCAATTCATTGAAAGATTTTAGGTAGGAAAATGAAGTGCTATGAATCATCTTTAAAAAAGCAAACTGTTGCCATTTTGTGGAAAACAGACTAGAGGGCAAGAATAGAAGGAGAAGGAACCATTAAACAGCTCTTGAAATAATCCAGAGTAGAGGTGATGGTACCTTGGAAGTGGTGAGAAATTGGACTAAGACAGCACAGGCAACAGGGTTTACTGAAGGATTAATATATTATGTGAGGAAGAAGGGGGAATCAAGAATGATACTTAGAGGTTTGGTTTGGCCTGACCAACTGGATGAGATGGTGCATTAACTAAAATGTGAAAGACTGGGTCAGAAACAGAGGAAAGAGACAAGATCAAGAATTTTGTTTGGATTATATGCCTATTAGACATCCATGTGGAAATATGGAGTGAATAATCTGGAGCTCAGGAGAGAGTCATTGCTGGAGGTGGTCATTTGGGAGTCCTTAGTGTACACACAAGAGATAACATTAAAAAAACTAGTTTTAGAGCACCCCAATGGTTAGAGGTTGGAAAGATAGGAAAGAACAAGCAAGGGAGAATGAGAAAAAGTACCTGAGATATACAAGGTGGGGAAAATGTAAATTTGCACTTGATTGTATGGAAATAATACAATAATAAATAATAATACAAGAATAAACTATTTCATGTACTCACAACTATAAACCCGTTTTTGCTCCAACCTGTGGCAGGAAAAAACAGCAGACTGTGTGGTCACAGAAGCCAAGATATGTTTCAAAAAGGAAGGAATAACCAACTGAGCCAGTGTCATTGAGAAGCTTAATAGGATGAAGAATAAAAGTTTTTATATTTTTATTTTAATTGTTGTTCAAGTACAGTTTTCTGTCTTTTACTGCCATCCCAGCCCACCCACCCTGCCCTCAACCCCCCTTCCCTCCCATAAGAGTTTGTTTTTGACCTTGGCAGGATCAAGGTTGTTCCTTGATAAGACTGCTATTGCTGTTGCTGTTGCTGTCAGTAGTGTGAAGACACAAGCCTATTTGGAGTGGGTTGAGGAGAGAATGAGAGTTGAGGAAATGAGGAGAGCACCATGGACAACTATTTTGGGGAATTTTGCTATAAAGAGGAGAAAAGAAATTGTGAGGTAACTAGATGTGGATATGTGGTCAAAGGAGTTTTTGTTTGAAAGGAGGTTTTTTATTGTGTTTATATGCTGATGGGAATGATCCATCACCACATTGATGGGAAGAAAAATTGGTGACATCAGGAAGATAGAGTGGTTAACTGCTGGAGCAAACATGCTTTAATAGCTGAGAGTGGAAGGGATCCTGTATACAAGTTGGCGGAATGGCCTTATGGGAATGTGGAAATTTCCTCCTTGGTAACAGGAGAGGACTCAGAATATATAGATAGTGATGCAGGTATATTGATAGACTTGTGAGTTTGAAGATGAGGTTTCTCTATTCTGATTGTTTGTGTTTTCTACATGAGATGAGTGAAATCATCAGCTAAGAATTAGGGAGGAAAGTTGTTTGAGGTTTCATGAGGGAAGAGAGCTATGAAATAGTTGTTTTGGTGAGAAGGACAGCAAACTAACTAGAAACATTTAGGATTGTCAGGCATCGTTGAAGGCCAGGTTGAGAGTTCTGGATAAATTAAATTTAAAATGGAACCATTTTATTGCATAGGTAGAGTCAGTTGTTCTTAAGCAGGGTTAAGTCTGATGGAGGAAATGCAAGGATACTTCAACCTCTTGCAGATTTATACAAGGCAGTGGGAAAAATGATACAAACTGGGATTTAGCTGTGTAGTGTGGGACATGAAAATGTGAAAACACACGTAGACAGTGAAGGTACAATGACCCATGGATTGGAGGTAGAATTTATGTGGGATAGAGGGAGTACTGAAGTTGAAATAATGAAGGAGATGCAGTTATAGGTAATGACATCTAGAGTATGACCATTGGAGTGTGTGGCAGGGCTGGGATGATGGGAAACAAAAAGTTATTAGAAGTGACTTCAAGGTTGATGAGATTATGGGATTGGCTATATCCTGAGGTGTGTATTGAAATAACAGGAGAAATGGTGTGAGAAAAAGACTGTGAGGCAGATGCTAACACTTCCAATGAACAACAACAACAACAAAGTGACTGAGATGTTGATTAAGTCCAGCCAGTCTTATAGTCTACACATTGAGAGGGCTAGAGTTTTTGAAGAAAAAGGGAGGAGAAATAACCTGAGAGTGGCAAAGAAGGAGAAGGAAGTCATTCCTCTACCAGTGAGTGACATGAAGGGTATGAAAAAGAAAACATCCACTGTCTGAGAGGGCTGTGTGGAAGCAGACATTCAGAGAGGAGCTAAACTTCATTTAGAACAAGAAGGGGAATGAACTGTTGAAGATAGAAAAAAATTTGATGTTGATGGGATCTGAACTTCACATAGGATGGCAGAAGGGCTTGGAGGTTCATTGATAAGCAGGGAATTAAGTCAGATTATGGAATATATGGAGCCTTAAGGGGTTTGGAATCCAGGTAATGATGCATGCCGAGTGGCTGGGACTTGTGGAGGTGGAGGTGACTGAAGTAAGCAGGGATGTAAGGTGTGTCAGGATTTGTCTTGTTGCACTCCTAGGAGGAAGTAGATTATCAGCGCTAATTGGAGACTTCTTCTGGGGCTGGTCTCTTGGCCACTTTGTATTGGTAAAGCTGGTGGAAGGGAGACTGTGGGGAGAGGCCCTCACACCAGGAGCACTTGATACTTCCTGTCCTCCCTTAACATTTTCTGTGGTACTTTTCAAACCTGGAGTATGGAACTTATTCAGACTTTTCAACAATCATAGTATTGGTTTGACCAAATGTTTCATTTAGTTTGTTTTTTCATAAAATAAAAGGCACACTTTTCATTTTCAGGGTTAGCATTATTGATTTAGACTTTGAATATGTCAGCTCTCTCCCACATGGTATGACATTGATTATTCACAATTTTTAAAAAAGATTTTATTTATTTATTTATATAGAGAGGGGAAGGGAGTGAGAAAGAGAGAGAGAAAAATCGATGTGTGGTTGCCTCTCATGTGGCATCCACTGGGGATCTGGCCCATAACCCAGGCATGTGCCCTGACTGGGAATTGAACTGGTGACCCTTGGGTTTGCAGCCCACACTCAATCCATTGAGTTATACCAGGCAAGGCTGATTGCTCTCAATTTGATAACTATCAACTTCAACTGGTCTACCTGACTGTAGAGCATCATCCAGTGACAAATCTTCAGCATGAATATTCCAAAACCATTTTTGACACATTCAATCAGTCACAGCACCTTGTCCATACACTGCACAAATATATTTTTTGTTTGTTTTAGATGTGTTTTTACATTTTGGCATAATATGCTGAAAATGTTCTGTATTTTCTTTCATCTTCAATGTTAAAATGGATAAAAAAATTCACCAATTTTGATTTTTTTAAATGCACACTGATATGACAGTTGTCACAATACAACAAAATTACTTCAAATGACATTAAGGACAAATAAACATTACTAGAACCATCTTACAGAAAAAAACAGATGAACTTTTTGACCAACCCAATATTTTGGGGAACTTTAACTTATGCCCTCTAAATCTCCACTGATCACCACCGAAGTCACTTCAAATAAATACACCATCTAAGAAAAACCATGTGCTTATTATATAAATGAAGTTTCAAGATAATTTCCCTAGCCACTTCAACCACCTTCCAAACAGATTGCTATACTGAGGTCCCTATCTTTTACAATTTAGTATAACAATCTCAGTCATGCAGTAAAAGAGATTCACATAATGAGCTTCCATGTTCCCATCACCTAGATTTAACAGTTGTTAACATTTTGTTGTACTTCTTCACCTATTTTTACTGAAGTATTCTTCAAGTAAATTACTGACATTATAACATCTGATTCCTAAATACTTCAGTATCATAACCTCTTTCTATATAGAAATTCTGAGGCTTCCACTGCTTCTCAAAATGTGGTGCCAAGAACTGGACAACTGTGTTCCAGATGTGGAGTGAGCCGAGTGCACAGAAAGAATGACCAGATCCAATGTTGTCAATGCAGATTACAATCTTAAAATTAGTCATTTTAGAGGCCACAGTAAACTATTGATTCAAGTAAATTTACATCACCTAAAGTCCCCAAGTTCTTTGGACATGAACTGCTGCTGTCAAGTCAGCTTTCTCTCACCTTGTATTTTGTGATTGAATTTTTGTTGGTTTTAGCATATTTAAAATATTTTGAATTGGAATTTTGCCTTCCAGTGTATTAATCCTTTTCCACTTCAGTTCATCAGCAAAATTGATAAGTAAACCTTTTATATATTAATGCAAGTATATAGTAGTTACTTTCTAAAACTGATTTCTATACAATCTCAAAATTGTGGAGGCTGCAGCAAGATCATCTCAAGCATTAAGAGTGAACTTTTTGTAGCACAAATGATTTAAATTAAGTGTTCCAAATTAATGATTGAAATTTGTACTTCTTGACAATTGAAACTTGACTATTGCCTGGATTAACAAACTGGTATTTGGGGACAGTTTTCTAAGACATTCTAAACCATTCAAGAATAATTATTTAATATAAACAAGTCACCAGGACCTCTGGCCAAAATGGAGGTGTAGGTAGATATGCTTAGCCTCCTCATATAACCATAACAAGGAATACAACTAACTTCAAAACTAAAAACAACCAGAACTGCCATAAAATTGAACTGTATGGAAGTTCAACAACCAGTAATTTAAAGAAGAAATATTCATTCACATTGGTAACCATTCTGCCTGGTTTCAGGAGTTGTAACCTCCCCCCATGGATAATAAGGCTGAGTGAGCAACCTCTGGACTGTGAGCCACTGAGGAGAAAAAAAGTTATCTCCCTGGCAGAAGCGCTGCTTCTGCTTCATCCATCTTTGGCCCCCAGTGCTTGGTCAGTTAGTCAATGATGGGAAGAACCCTCAGAGGGGGGCAACCTAAGCCAGACAGGATCACTTGGGAGGCCCTCAAGGAAGGACTCAGGGGGCCACAGCAAAGAGGGGGTGATGAACCCTCGCTCCTCAGCTATTCTGACATAGCCTGAGTCCCCATTTCTGTCTCGGGGAAGCGCTTTCTGGCTCCAATCCACTTGAGCCTGAAAAAGTATGATGGGGAGGGCGGTGCAGCCCTCTGCTGGCTAGAGCAGGTTATGGGGTAATTGGACATAAGGAAGAATTTGTTAAGTCCTGTGAAGCCTGCTTTGGTAAGAGTGCTTTTATTCATATGATAAGGGTACAGGCAGGAAATAAGTATGTCTCCAAAAGTTTTTGCAACCTCCTTACCTGACAGGCACTGACTCAGATTAAGCCCTCAGATTTCTTTGAAATGTTATCTGTTGTTTGATCCTTGCCGCCTGACATTGATTGATGAGATTTACCTGTATTCCTGTGTGTTGTGAACCTAATAAAAGCCATTGAGGAAGGGGCTCTTGGTCCTTCTCCTTTGAGAGATTGACCACCTTTCCTCCCCAAGCAGATCATGTCTTGGTAGTTTTATTTTCATCTGTGGGAGACGAGGGGACTTGCGCACAAGTTTCTTCCACACATTCAGATGGGTAGTAGGGGTGGAGCCAAGGAACTGGGGAGCCAGGGTAAAGAAGATGCAGTGGTGGTGGTTGCTGGAGTGTGGGGGGGGGGCTCTGCCGCAGGGCCTCCCATCCACCACAGATGAACATAATGCTACCAAGATATTATTTGCTTGGGGAGGAAAGTGACTAGTCTCTCAAGGGGGAAAGGCCAAGAGCCCCTTCCTCAGTGGCTTTTTGTTAGATTCATAACACACAGGGATACAGGTAAAGCTCATCAATCAATGTCAGTCAGCAAGGATCAAACGATAAATAACATTTCAAAGAAATCTGAAGGCTTAATATGAGTCAATGTCTGTCAAGTAAGGAGGTTGCAAAAACTTTAGGAGACATGCTCAGTTCCTGCCCAGACCCTTATCATATGGATGAAAGCACTCTTAGCAATGCAAGCTTCACAGGACTTGACTAATTCTTTCTTATGTCCAATCACCCCAGAACCCGCTCCTGCTGGCAGAAGGCTGCACCCCCTCCCCGTCAAGATTCAGGCTCACGTGGATTAGAGCCAGAAAGTACTTTTCCCAGAGCTTCTCCCAGATGTAAAGGGGACTCAGGCTATGTCAAAATAGCCGGGGGGTGGTGGGTTGAAGGTCCTTTGCCCTCACTTTGCTGCAGCCCCCACTGAGTCCTTTCTTGATGCCCACCCACAAGTGATTGTGTCTGGCATGGGTTGCCCCTCCTCTGAGGAGTGTTACCCATAGACTCTGACTAACTGACCAAGCATTGGGGGCTAGAAATGGCAGAAGCAGCACTCTTGCCAGGGAGATAAGCTTTGTTTCCTCAGTGGCTCACAGTCCGGAGGTCGCTCACTCAGCCGTAGCTACAGGGGGCGGTTACAACTCCTGAAACCAGGCAGAGCAGTTCCCAACACTGGAGGAAAGGGCTGTCCTACATTCATGTGTGGTAGATAAAAATGAGGAGGGACACCTGGGGAGTGAGCTATTCTAGCCCTAGGCCAGACCATGCAGCCCAGGGTCCCAGCACTGGGAAAATAAAGCATAATAACTTCTGGCTGAAAAAAACTGTGGGAGTTGAGGCAGTGCAAGAAACTGCCAGTCTCCCAGGAGAGTCCACTTAAAAGACCCACATGGTCACAGAACATATGCAAACCCACCCACTCTGGGATTCAGCACTAGGGCAGCAGCTAGAAAGGTGCATGTCATATACAGGAAGTGGGGGAAGAGACTGGAAATGGGGTAAGACATGAGCAAGTGGCACCATTTCCTGCCCAGCTTCTCCATCACAAACAGTGCAACAAAGCTGCAAAGTGGGTTGCCTACCCTGGCAAATACTTAAGGCTATGTCCCTTACAATGTAACAGGTGTGCTAAGGCATGGAGTGAAAAGAGCTCTACCTAATACACAGAAACAAACACAGGGAGGCAGCCAAATAGAGGAGACAAAGAAATATGGCCCAGATGAAAGAAAAGGTCAAAACTCCAGAAAAATAACTAAGCATAAGGAAGATAGCTAACCTATCAGATGCAGAGATCGAAACACTAAAGAAAAGGATGTCCAGAGAATTTATTGGGTACAGGAAATAAATAATAGAAGAAAGGAAGGTTACACTAAGTGAAATGAACAGAAATCACAAGGAATCAACAGTGACAGGAAGCAAGACTGGGTTCAAATCAATGATTTGGAACACAAGAAAGAAATAAACAGTCAACCGGAACAGAATGAAGAAATAAAAATTCAAAAAAAAAAAAAAAAGAAGAAGAAGAAGAAAAGAAGACTCTGAGACAACTCCAAACATGCTAACATCTAAATCATAGGGATGCCAGAAGAAGAAGAGGTAGAGCAAGAAATCAAAAACTTATTTGAAAAAATAATGATGGAAAACGCCCACAATTTGGCAAAAGAAATAGACATACAAGTCCAGGAAACACAGAGAGTCCCAAATAGTTTGGACCCAAAGAGGACCACACCAAGGCACATCATAATTAAAATGCCAAAGGTTAAAGGTAAAGGGAGAATCTTAAAAGCAGAAAGAGAAAAGCAGAACGTTACCTACAAAGGAGTTCCCATAAGACTCTCAGCTGTTTTCTCAAAACAAACTTTGCAGGCAATACAGAACTGGCAAGAATTATTTAAAGTGATGAAAAGCAAGGACCTACAATCAAGATTACTCTGTCCAGCAAAGCTATCATTTAGAATGTTAGAGCAGATAAAGTGCTTCCCAGACAAGATAAAGCTAAAATAATTCATCATCGCCAAACCCTTCTTATATAAAATGTTAAAGGGCTTTATCTACAAAAAAGAAGGACCAAACAGTGAACAGTAAAATGACAACAAATTCACAATTATCAGCAATGGAATCTAAAATAACCCAACCAAAACCAAACTAAGTAAACAAGTAGAACAGAAACAGAATCACAGAAATGGAGATCACATGGAGGGTTATCACTGGGGGGTGGAGGGGGGAGAATGAGGGGAAAGGTGCCTTGATTAGGAGGCATAATTGGTAGGCACTAAATGGGCAAGGGGATGTTAAGAATAGTATAGGAAATATGAAGCCAAAGAACTTATATATACTACCCATGGACATAAACTAAGGGGGGATTGCTGGAGGCCAGGTAGGTATTGGACGGAGGGGGGCAAAGGGAAAAATTGGGAATATAATGGCATAATCAATAAAATATACTTTAAAAAATAAACAATGAAACAAATAACCAGGTTCTTTAGTAGAGCGTTGGAAACATCTGCATTATTCATGACAGCTAAATTCAGGAAAGGTATTGGCTTTCTGAGAACTCCATGGGTTTCCTTGAGCCACTTCTCTGTTGGCTGTTCTCAGAATTATACACATGGATTACTTTTTAAAGTCAAAGTGAAAGTGATATGGATGGACACCCCCTAACTCTGCCTCATGCTAAGAAATGGGACTGTGCTGGCAGCATGTCATCAACTGCTAAACAAGTGATATTTTTGTAATTTTCAAACTTGTTATATATATGCCTAAGCAGAAGGCAGTCTTGGTAATAACAAGGCTCAAATGTAGACCTCCACATTTCTCAATATAATTCCCAATACTTAGGTATTTCAGA
This sequence comes from Carollia perspicillata, assembly GCA_004027735.1. NCBI lineage: Eukaryota > Metazoa > Chordata > Mammalia > Chiroptera > Phyllostomidae > Carollia > Carollia perspicillata. The sequence continues at coordinate 7,296 of PVKM010029231.1, read as the reverse complement.
ATAAGAGCTCTCTGACAAAGCAGTAATGGGAAGGCACCATACCGTAGTAATTAAGACCATGGATAGTGGGCCTTGACTGTCTAAGTTTAAAACCTGTCTTTACCAGTTACTGCCTGTGGGACTGGGGCTATTTATTTAACCTCAGTGGAGAAGAATTTCCTCATCTGTTAATGATGAAGGTAGTACAAGCGCCTACCTCATAAAGCAATTCTGGGGATTAACAGTGTTAATTTAAGCAATGTACTAAGCATTATTGTTAGCTACTATTATTTATTGCCCAGAATTGGCAATGTGGTTATGATAGTTCTTATTGGGACCTAAGGTATTGGGTGCAATTTAGTGTCATATTCATGAAGTTCTTTATCTAGATTTAAATACATCTAGTCCAGGATGCTGTAGACTGCCATGTAGTCTCCTGTATTTACTTTATAATCCTCATTTCCATTCCAGTGCCTCCAGAGACCTGGTAAAAAGTCTTAAATATGAAAACCTCTTACACATTGTTGTCTTTGAGCAATACAAGGTAGTTTTGGCCTCTTAGTTGCTTGTTTAGAGTCTTCAGTTCATTTCCATTGGTAGCAGACAATGTCTCCAACTTTTTAGGGAAGAAATTTAGAAAATTTTATTTTTCTTCATACTTGAATCTACAGATACATTGTTTTCAGCAATAGTGATTTATCTTGTCTGTTCACTTAAGTGGTGAGAAAACTATTTAAAAACAGTGACAAAAACTGACATAAGCTTTAATAGGTATTAGTCAGAGAAAGAGTTAACATATATAGCTTTAATATTATTGTAAGTTATGACATTCATTTGCATTAATTGTGTGTGAGTGTTAACTATTCTCAACCAATAGAGTGCACATCTGTTACTTTCCATTACTAGATTTATTACTTTTGCTTCCACTGAAAAGTAATTTATTATTGAAAGTACTCATTTTAATTTTTAAATTATATTTATTGATTATGCTATTACAGTTGTTCCATTTTTTTATCCTATTTATTCCCTTCCATCTATCCAGCCCCCACCAGTATTCTCTACCCCTTTAGTTCATGTCCATGGGTTGTACATATAAGTTCTTTGGTTTCTCTATTTCCTATACTATTCTTAACCACCCTTGTCTATTTTGTACCTAGCATTTATGCTTCTTATTTCCTGTACTTTTTCCTCCATTGTCCCACCTTCTCCACCCTGCTGATAACCCTTTATGTGATCTCAATTTCTGTGATTCTGTTCCTGTTATAGTAGTTGGCTTAGTTTCTGTTTTTCTTTTTTTTAGGCTCAGTTTTGATAGTTGTGAGTTTGTTGTCATTTTACTGTTCATATTTTGATCATTTTGTTTTTCTTAGATAAGTCCCTTTAACATTTCATATAATAAAGAGCTTGGTGATGATGAACTCCTTTAATTTTACCTTATCTTGGAAGCACTTTCTCTGCCCTTTCATTCTAAATAATAGCTTTGCTTGATGGAGTAATCTTGGATGCAGGTCCTTGCCTTTCATGACTTGGATAATTTTTTTTCAGCCTTTTCTTGCCTGTAAGGCTTCCTTTTGAGAAATCAGCTGATAGTTTTATGGGAACACCTTTGTGGGTAACTGTCTCCTTACCTCTTGATGCTTTCAACATTCTCTCCTTATCTTTAATCTTGAGTAATGTAATTATGATGTGCCTTGATGTGCTCCTCTTTAGGTCCAACTTCTTTGGGACTCTCTAAACTTTCTTGGCTTCCTATAAGTTCATTTCCTTTGCCAGATTGGGGAAGTTTTCTTTCATTATTTATAAAAAGATTTTACTTATTTATTTTTAGAGAGAGGGGAAGGGAAGGAGAAAGAGAGGGAGAGCAAAAAAAATCAATGTGTCATTTACTCTTGTGCACCCTCCACTGGAGACCCAACCCACAACCCAGGCATGTGCCCTGACTGAAAACTGAACCAGCAACCCTTTGGTTTGCAAGTCCATCTTCAATCCTTGAGCTACACCAGCCAGGCTTTCATTATTTTTTCAAATACGTTTTAAATTTATTGCTCTTCCTCTTCTTCTTCTGGCACCCCTATGATTTGGATTTTGGAACACTTAAATGGTCCCAGAGATTCCTAAGCTTCTTCTCATTTTTTTTTGAATTTTTGTTTCTTTATTCTGTTCTGGATGGAGGTTTATTTCTTCCATCTGCTCAAATAGTTGATTTGAGCAGAATGAAGTTTCCAGGAAACTTCCAGGAAGTTCCCAGGAAGCTGGAAAGTCCCAGTTTCCTTCCCATCACTGTTAGTTCCCTGTACATTTTCCTTTCTTTTGCTTTGCATAACCTTCACATCTTCCTTTATTTTGCGACCATACTCAACTATTTCTGTGAGCACCCTGATTACCAGTGTTTTCAACTCTGCATCTGATGAATTGGCTATTTCTTAATCACTCAGTTCTATTTTTTTGGAGCTTTGATCAGTTCTTTCATTTGGACCAGAATTTTTGTTATATGGTAAAGGATGGAACCTTATGTATTAGCCAGGACATGGCAGCCCACATTGTTGCATTTTGGCACTGTATATGGGGGAGGGATCAGAGAGGGAACAATGCCTCTTGCTCAGCCACGGGCCAGCCAGCTTTCAGTCACTTCCCCTGGGACCCACAAGCAAATTGAACACTTATGGGGTTGATTCCTGGTTGGTTGAGTTTGTGTTCATTCTAGGACCCTGTGGGTCTCTACAAAAAACTCTCCTGTGAGGCTGGGAGTTTCTCCTACCTCCACAACCCCCAAAGGTTTTTACAGCCAGAGGTTTTGGGGATTTCTTTTCCCATGCTGAGACCCGGGGTGGGATGGTCTGCCTCGCTCTCCAGTTTTTTGTCCTGTTTATCCATATGCAAGTGTGGGAACACCAGTTGCTGCCTCACCCACCAGGTCCTCCAGCTGCAGCCTTGTTGTGCCACCTCTCCACCCTGGCTGTCTGTCTCTTCCCCTAGTACTAGTCTAAGTGAATGCTTCTTCTTCAATTCCTTGGTTGTCAAACTTTCATATAGTTTGATTATTTGGCAGTTCTGGTTGTTTTTTGTTTTTAATTTTTTTTGTTGTCTTTTTTTGGTTGTGCAAGGAGGCAAAGTGTATCTACATATGCCTCTGTATTGGCTGGAAGTCATATATAAATCATTTTTAAACTACTTATTTTTACATAATTTTAGACTAATTGTAAATATAGTGCAGACAACTTTTATATAACCATTCACACAATTTCCCTTTACGTTTACATCATTTAAAACATTATTTTATTGTTGCTCAATTATAGTTGTCTACATTTCCCCATCCACTCCCCTCCACTCTAGCCAAACTCACTTCCCTTCCTTGCTTCCATTCTCCCCCTTGGTTTTGACCATGTGTCCCTTATAGTAGTTCCTGCAAACCCTTCCCCACACTGTCCCTAAACCCTCCCCTTTGGCTACTGTTAGATTGTTCTTAATTTCAATGTCTCTTGTTACATTTTGTTTGCTTTTTTCTTTTGTTGATTCTGTTCCAGTCAAAGGTGAGATCATATGATCCTACAGCCTGGCTTATTTAACTTTGCATAATCCTCTCCAGTTCCATACATGCTCTCACAAATGGTAGGAGCTCATTCTTTCTCTCTGCTGTGTAGTATTCCATTGTGAAAATGTACAATATTTTCTTGATCTACTCATTTGCTGTTGGGCACTTAGGTTGCTTCTAGCAATTGGGTGTTGTAAATTGTCCTGCTATGAACATTGGGGTGCATGGGTTCTTTTGGATTGGTGTTTCAGGGTTCTTAGGATATAATCCCTCAGTGGAATTGCTGGATCAACAGGCAGTTCCTTGCTTTGTTCTCTGGGGAAATTCCATACTGTTTTCCACAGTGGAGGCACCAGCATGGATTTCCACCAACAGTGCACTAGAGTTCCCATATCTCAACATATTCTTCAACACTTGTTTGTTGATTTATTTATGATGGCCATTCTGACTGGTGTGAAGTGGTATCTCATTATGATTTTAATTTGCACCTCTCTGATGGCTAGTGATGCTGAGCATCTTCTCATATGTCACTGGGCCTTCTGTATGTCCTTGTTAGATAAGTGTCTGTCAAAGTCTTTGGCCCATTTTTTTAAATTGGGTTTTTAGTCTTACTGGAGTGGAGTCCTGTGAGTTCTTTATATATTTTGGAGATCAAACCCTTCTCCAAAGTATCATTGGCAAATATGTTTTCCCATATAGTTGGTTCTCTTCTCATTTTAATGATGTTTTCTTTAGCCATGCAGAAGCTTTTTATTTTGATGAGGTCCCATTTGTTTATTCTTTCCTTTATGTACCTTGCTATAGGGGACACATCAATGAAAATTTTGCTGTGTGGGATGCCTGAGATTTTCCTGCCTATGTTTTCCTCTAAGACTTTTATGGTGTGATGACTTATATTAAAATCTTTTATTCACCTTTAATTTATTTTTGTGTATGACATAGATCAGTGATCGAATTTCATTTTTTTTTTGTATGTAGCTGTCCAGAACTCCCGATGCCATTTGTTTAAGAGTCTATTTTTACTCCATTTTATGATGTTTCTCCCTTTGTTGAGCATTAATTAATCATAGAGATTTAGATTCATTTCTGGGCTCACTGTTCTGTCCCATTGGCCTACATTTCTGTTCTTGTGCCAGTACCAGGTTTTTTTTATTACAGTGTCCTTGTAATACAGTTTGATATCAGGTATTGTGATCCCTCCTACTTTGTTCTTCTTTCTCAAAATTGATGCAGGTGTTCAGGGTTGTTTATGGTTCTATATAAGTTTTCAAAATGTTTATTCTATATCTATGAAATATGTCATAGGTACTTTAATAGGTATTGCATTGAATCTATAAATTGCTTTGGGTACTATGGACATTTTGATGATGTTCATTCTTCCAATACATAAGCATGGTACATGTTTTCATTTGTTTGTATCTTCCTTAATTTCTTCAGTGTTGTATAGTTTTCTGAGTACAGGTCTTTTATCTCCTTGGTTAAATTTATTCCTAGGTACTGTATTCTTCTTGTTGCTATATCAAGTAAAAAATTTTCCCCTGATTTCTTTTTCTGAAGCTTCATGATTGGTATACAGAAACAGCTTTGATTTCTGAATATTGCCTTTCTATCCTGCTGTTTTGCCAAATCATTTATTCAGTTCATCAGTTTTTTTGTGGACTCTGTAGGATTTTCTATATACGTTATCATGTCATCTGCAAACAATGACAGTTTTGTTTCCTCTTTTCCAATTTGGATGCCTTTTATTTCCTTTTCTTGTCTGATTGCTGTGGCTAAAATTTTAAATGCTATATTGAATAGAAGGTGAAAGTGGACAACCTTGTCTTGTTCCTGATCTTAGTGGAAAACATTTTAGTTTTTGCCCATTGAGTATGATGTTGGCTGTAGGTCTCTCATATATGGCCTTTATAATGTTGAGGAATGCTCCCTCTGTTCTCACTTTGCTAAGTGTTCTTATCATAAATGGGTGCTATACGTTATCAAATGCTTCTTCTGCATCTATTGATAAGATCATGTAATTTTGCTCATTCACTTTGTTTATTTGATGTATTACATTTATTGATTTGTGAATATTGAACCATCCTTGCACCCCTGGGATCAATCTCACTTAGTAATGGTGTATGATCTTTTTAACATATTGGTGGATGTGGTTTGCCAATATTTTATTGAGGATTTTAATGTCTATGTTCATCAGAGATATTGGCATGAAGTTTTTTATTTCATCAGCTGTTATTAGTTTGTTCAGCCTTTCTGTTTCTTCTTCATTGAGTTTTGAAGATTATATTTCTCTAGAAATTTGTCCATTTTACCTAGGTTTTCAAATTTCTTGACATAGAGCCTTCATGGTAATTTTTTACAATCCTTTGTATTTCTGTGGTATCACTTGTAAAATCACCTTTTTCATTTCTGATTGTAATCATTTGGGTCCTCTTTTTTTTTCTTTATGAGCCTAAAAGCTGATAGGCTTGTTGATTTAGTTTATCTTTACAAAGAACTAGGTCCTGGATTTATTGATGCTTAGAATTGTGCTTTTTGTCTCTATATCATTTAATTCTTCTCTGATTTTGCTTATTTACTTCCTTCTATTTCCTCTGGGCTGTCTTTATTTTTGTTCCTTCAGTTCTTGTAGGTTTAGGGTTAGGTTGTTCATTTGAAATGTTTCTATCTTTTTTAAGTAGGCCTGAATGGCTATGAACTTCCCTCTCAGGACTGACTCCACTGTGTTCCAGAAGTTTCAGATTGTTGTGACTTAATTTTCATTTGTTTCCAGAAACTTTTTGTTTACTTGTCTAATCTTATTCTTGACCCATTCATTGTTTAACAGCATGCTATTCAATCTCCATGAGTGTGATGTTTTAGTTTTTTTTCTTGAGGTTGGTTTCTGGTTTCAGTCCCTTGTGGTTGGAGAAAATGCTTGATATGATTTGCATTTTCTGAATTAGTTGAGGCTTGTTTTGTGTCCTATCATGTGGTCTATCTTGGAAAATGTTCCATGTGCATTTGAAAAGAATGTGTATTTTTCTCCTTTGGGATGAATGGATATATATGTTATCCATTATATATATATAAATATATAAATATATATATCCATTATATATAATGGTTGGATATATATATCCATTATATATATAGTGGATGGAAATATATATATATATATATATATATATATATATATATATATATATATAAAATCAGTTAAGTCTTTTTGATCTAGTTCATTGTCCACTGCCACAATATCTGTGTTGATATGCTGCTTTGAAGATCTGTCCAATTTTCATAGTGGGGTGTTAAAATTTTCTAGTATAATTGTGATCCTGTCGATATCTTTCTTGAAGTCCTCCAAGATTTTCTGTATGTATTTGGGTGCTCCTATGTTGGGTGCATATGTATTTACTATGTTTATGTCTTGTCGATGGATTCTTCCCTTGAGTATTGTGAAATGTCTCTCTAGGTCTCATTTTATTTACACTTTTTAGAAATCAATTTTCTCTGATATGAGTATTGCTACCCTGGGTTTTTCTTCCTGTCCATTTGCTTGGAATATTTGTTTTCATCCCTTCACTTTCAGTCTGTATAGGTCTTTTGTACTGAGGTGGGTGTATTGTAGGCAGCATATGTGCAGATCACATTTTCTTATCCATTCAGCTATTCTATGTCTTTTGATTGGGGCATTTAATCCATTTAATCCATTTACATTTAAAGTTATTATTGATAGGTACTTGTTCATTGCCATTTTTTGTACCTGTGTTCCTCTCTATCTCACTGTTGTTCTTCCTGTTCTTAAA
>PVKM010029230.1:0-17883 GCA_004027735.1 Carollia perspicillata | reverse complement strand
CCGAAGGTCTCGAGGGGGTAAGGCGTTGGCGCTGAGAGACAGAATAACGACACAACTCAGAGGACGGTGAAATTCTGCTCCGCTTTATTGCACAGCAAGCAATGTTTTATACTTTCATTTTTGGCAGAGATTAGCACTTTGTGGTTACAGCTTTTTGCGTAAGTGGGTCAGTTTTAGAATTAATCATACAATTAAAGTCTGGTGACATCTGATAATATTAGGGAAAATATTTTGACTTTTAATATGATAGATGTTTTAATTATATTTTTGGCTTGTGTATAAGTTTCGGTTAGTAACAGTATTTCAGTTCCTTATCAACGGGTCTTAGTAATTGCTTTACTATAGAAACCTTTTGTTTCTTAGTTAATATACACTAGGGAGATCTTGCCCGTGCCAAGTGTTCTCTGAAACTAAGACTTTTATTAGGTACATGTTGTCCCTTAATATTTACTATTCTAACTGCCTATTTATTATATACTCTTGTAAGGAAAGGGAAGGTCAGTGGGTTTGGGAAACTTTTTGGAGACTTTTTCTCCCTTTAGGTGGATACTATAACCTTCCTTTGATTAAATAAGCAGAACCATAAAGTCCTATGACCGTTGGTATGGGCTTACGTGTTGGTTTTCCCTGGACTAATTTCTCCACTCGGGGGGTCGGAGTGGGGAGACTTTTCCTGACTTAATTTCTCTGCTCGGGATATTTGTGTTTGGTCACTTACTTCCTCCTGTATGGGGGAAGTTTGAGGGGGTTTAGTTTGGACTGTCGTGGGACCTTTTTCTGACTGTGTTGTGATCTCAATAAATTCCCAAGTTATGTCCTTGGGAGAGTTAGCCTCCGGTCCTTCCCTTAGAACCAAGTGAATCAGCAAGCAAAGCAATGAGCCACCAATTAAAATAGTAGTTATAATTACTAATATAACATATCCTAATTTCTCCTTGTGATTTATGCCCCGTCCTTTCCTCGAGGGATGGTCTCTCTTGAGCCCATCCCTCCACCACCTCTGGACTCTTGTCAGACGATCTGGCTTGGCGAGGATGTGGCAAAACACGTTTTGCCTTCTCACACACTACAGAAAAATTAAAACTAAACCAAAAAACAAATATCACCAAGAACCATCATACACTGAGCTGTACAGAAGTCTGACAAGCAAGGATTTAAAGAAGCCACATTCATCCAGATGGGGAGAAGGGGCAGAGATGTGACATGGGCTGAGAGGCACAGAGCCGTGCAGTGGCATGGAGAGGTGGCAGGCCGGGCAGTCCCGCATTCACATGTGGTGAATAAAATCAGGAGGAATAGGGATCAGGAGCAAGGGATCCCAGCCCCAGGCCACAAAGCCCAGGGTTCCAGCACCAGGAAGATAAGTCCCCATAAGTTCTGGCTGTGAAAATCAGTAGGGGTTGGGGTAGCAAAAGAAATTCCCAGATCCTCTTAAAGAGTGCACATGGACTTAGGACTTACTCAGACTCACTCCCTCTGGATTCAGCACCGAAGCGACAGGTGCATGGGCACAAGTAGCATACCAGGAGAAAGTGAAGCAACAGGAAACAGGGCGAGCACTGAGAAACAGCTTCCTCCCGGGCAAACCTCCAGAAGCCAGGCAGAGGCATTGCCCTTGTCCGAGCCCTCCCTCCACACAGAGCCACAAAGTAGCAAAACAGGTTGCCCCACCATGGTGATCACCTAAGGCTCCACCACACAAAATTTTCAGGTGCCTTTCCTACAATAGGCCTGGCTACTAAGACAGAGATTGAAAGCAGCTCTATCTACTACACAGAAACAAACAGAGGGAGGCTGCAAAACAGAACAAAGAAATTTGGCCCAAATGAAGGGACAGAACAAAACTCCAGGGAAACCCCTAAACAAAACGGATAACCAACCTATCAGATGCAGAGTTCAAACCACTAGTTATTGGGATGCTCAAAGAACTCACTGAGTATGGCAACAGCATAAAAAAGACCCAGGCAGAAATGAAGGTTACATCAAGTGAAACAAAGAAAAATCTACAGGGGATCGACAGTGAAGGGGATGAAGCCAAGATTCAAAAAAGGATTTGGAAAATAAGGAAGAAAAAAGTGTTCAATCAGAACAGCAAGAAGAAAAAAGAATTCAAAAAAACCAAAGATAGACTAAGGAGTCTCTGGAACATCTCCAAGTGTACCAACATCCAAATCATAGGGGTGCTAGAAGGAGAAGAGAAAGGGCAAGAAAGTGAAAACTTATCTGAAAAATAATGAAAGAAAGTTTCCCTCGTTTGGTGAAGGAAATGGACATACAACTCCAGGAAGCACAGAGAGTCCCAAACAAGTTGGACTCAAAGAGGACCACACCAACACATCATAATTACAATGACAAAGGTTAAAGATAAAGAGAGAATCTTAAAAGCAGCAAGAGGAAAGAGACAGTTACCTACAAAGGAGTTCCCATCAGACTGTCATCTGATTTCTCAAAAGAGACCTTACAGGCAAGAAGGGGCTGGAAAGAAGTATTCCAAGTCATGAAAGGCAAGGACCTACATCCAAGATTGCTCTATCCAGCAAAGCTTTCATTTAGAATGGAAGGGCAGATAAAGTGCTTCCCAGGCAAGGTAAAGCTACAGGAGTTCATCATCACCAAGCCACTATTATATGAAATATTGAAGGGACTTATTTAAGAAGAAGAACAACAAAACTATGAACATTAAAATGGCAACAACTTCACAGCTATCAACAACTGAATCTGCAAAAACACACTAAGCAAACATCCAGAACAGGAACAGAATCATAGACATGGAGATCACTTGGAGGGTTATCAGCTGGGAGGGGGAAGGGGGAGAATGGAGGGAAAGGTACAGGGATTAAGAAGCATAAATTGATACAAAATAGACAAGGTACAAAATAGACGAGGGGGTGTGAGGAACAGTATAGGAAATGGAGAAGCCAAAGAACTTATATGCATGAGCCATAGACATGAACTAAGAGTAGGGGGATGGTAATTGCTGGAGGGAATATGGTACTGGGTGGAGAGGGGCAAAGGGGGATAAATTGGGACAACTGTAATAGCATAATCAATAAAATATATTTTTATAAATCTATTTTGCCATAAACAAGGTCTAAAATATATATATTTTGCATGTTTGGCTATTAGAATAATATGAACACTTCAGCATCATCAGTCAATTTTTCCAGCTGGGCAGAATTAACTATTTAATCAAACATTTTTTTAAAGTGCAATATTTAATATTATGTATATCTATACATTTCAGCAAATGTTGATTTTTTTAAAGATTTTATTTACTTATTTGGAGAGAGGGGACGGGAGGGAGAAAGAGAGGGAGAGAAACATCAATGTGTGGTTGCCTCTCACATGGCCCCCACTGGGGACCTAGCCCGCAACCCAGGCATGTGCCCTGACTGGGAACCAAACTGGCGACCCTTTGACTCACAGCCTGTGCTCAATCCACTGAGCTACACCAGCCAGGGCTGATATTTTAATTAACTATATGCTCTAAAGTAAAACATACATACATACAAAAAATTTTTGCATTGTATAATAGTTGTAATTTATTTTTAATATATTTTATTGATTATGCTATTACAGTTGTCCCAGTTCCCCCCTTTATTAGCTCCATCCTGCAAACCCCCTGCCACCCACATTTCCCCCCTTTAGTTCATGTCCATTGGTCTTATATATAAATTCTTTGGCTTCTACATTTCCATATTATTCTTAACCTCCCCCTGTCTATTTTCTACCCACTATCTATGCTACTTATTCTCTGTACTTTTTCCCCATCTCTCCCCCTCCCACTCCCCTGTTGCTAACCCTCCATGTGATCTTCATTTCTGTGGTTCTGTTCCTGTTCTAGTTGTTTGTTTAGTTTGTTTTTGTTTTTGTTATTTTTAGGTTCAGTTGATAATAGCTGTGAGTTTGTTGTCATTTTACTGTTCATATTTTTGTCTTCTTTTTCTTAGATAAGTCTCTAACATTTCATATAATAAAGGCTTGATGATGATGAACTCCTTGAACTTGACCTTATCTGTGAAGCACTTTATCTGCCCTTCCATTCTAAATGAAAGCTCTGCTGGATAGAGCAATCTTGGATGTAGGTCCTTGCCTTTCATGACTTGGAATACTTCTTTCCAGCCCTTTTTGCCTGCAAGGCTTCTTTTGAGAAATCAGCTGATCGTCTAATGGGAACTCGGTTGTAGGTAACTCTCTCCTTTTCTCTTGCTGCTTCTAAGATTCTCTCTTTATGTTTAATCTTGGTGAATGCAATTATGATGTGCCTTGGTGTGGGCTTCCTTGGGTCCAACTTCTTTGGGACTCTCTGAGCTTCCTGGACTTCCTGGAAGTCTATTTCCTTTGCCTGATGGGGAAATTCTTCTTCATTACTTTTTCAAATAAGTTTTCAATTTCTGGCTCTTCCACTTCTCCTTCTGGTACCCCTATAATTTGGATGTTGGAACATTTAAAGTTGTCCTGAAGGTCCCTAAGCTTCTCCTCATTTTTTAAAATTCTTGTTTCTTCATTCTGTTCTAGTTGAATGTTTCTTTCTTCCTTCTGCTCCAAACCATTGATTTGAGTCCTCATTTTCTTCCTGTCACTGTTGGCTCCCTGAACATTTTCTTTTATTTCACTTTTCATAGCCTTCAGTTTTTCATCTAATTTGCAACCATATTCAACCAATTCTGAGCTTCCTGATTACCAGTGTCTTGAACTGTGCATCTGATAGGTTGACTATCTCTTTGTCACTTAGTTGTATTTTTTTCTGGAGTTTTGATCTGTTCTTTCATTTGGATCATTTTTTTTTTTTGTCTTGACATCCTGTTATGTAGTAAGGGGCAGAGCCTTAGATGTTCACCAGGGCGTGGCAGCCCATGTTGCTGATGCTGTGTGTGGATGAGAGGTCCCAGAGGGAACAATGCTGCCTGTTCAGCTCTCTGCCGGCTTTCAGTCACTTCCCCACTACCCACAATCAAATTGTGCACTTCTGGTGCTGATTCTCAGGTGGGTGGGTTTGTGTACATTCTAAGATCCTGTGGGTCTCTCCAAGAAATTGTCCTGTGGGGCTGGGAGTTTCTCCTGCTGCCCCAACCCTCACAGGTTTTTCAGTCAGAGGCTTTGAGGCTTTATTTCCCCACACCGGACCCCTGGGTTGCGTGGTCTGTCTCACTCCCCAGGTGTTCCTCCCAATTTATGTGCACTTGAATGTGGGACCACCCAGTCCACAAGCCACCACCTTACCGGGAGTCCTCTGCACCCAAGCTGCCCATCTCCACCCCTTCTGCCGGTCTGGATGAATATTTCTTCTTTAACTCCTTGGTTGTCAGACTTCCATACAGTTCGATTTTCTGGCAGTTCTGGTTGGTTTTTGTTTTTAAATTTGTTGTCCTTCATTGATTAAGAAGTGTGAGGAGACACAGTATGTTTACCTATGCCTCCATCTTGGCCAGAAGTCCCCAAAATATATTTTTACACTCAATCTTAGCCAAAAGCTTGAGCAGTGATTCACAAAAATATATTTTTAGAAGTAAGTCTCTATCACTCCTTGGCCTTTTGGCTATGATCAAGTGTAGTATCTGTTCTTATCAGTTTAATATCTGATACATCCCTCTATCCAAAAACAATATATTAAATGGATTTTTGGAGCAGGGAGTTGGAATAGAAGCTTGCTCCAGCCACTCTGCAAATTGATCCGGTATTGCACAACCTCCAGGAATGGTGCACAAAAAAAACAAAAAAGGAAAAAGAGCAAATCTCCAAACTCCTGTTTTCTTCAGTCTTCTTGTCCGGAATAACATGTTAGTTTTCATGGGAGGGGGCTTGAAAAATATCTGTCTTTCTTTATGCACTTACACACATATGTGTACCTAATTATATATTTTTACATTTCTTTTCATTTACATAGACAGGTACATACCATACTCAATATGTTAAAAAATATATAGATCATCCCTGGCTGGTGTGGCTCAGTGGACTGAGCACTGGCCTGCAAACCAAGGGCCTGCAGGTTCGATTCCCAGTTGGGGCGCATGTCTGGGTTGTGGGCCAATGTTTCCCTCTCTCTCTTCCCCTCTCTCTAAAAATAAATAAATAAAATCTTTAAAAATATATAGATAGATCATAAAACACCTTGGAAGAGTATAAAATCTATAGAGAAATGTATAGTAAAATTGAAAATACAGATGAATTGAAACATCCTTGGGTGTGCTATTTTTCTGCATACTTACATTATATCCATATTTATCTATGCAGTATATCAATATAATAAAGTATGTCTATAAAATAAAATTCTGGAAATGCAACTGCTTGGCCTAATAATATGAGTTTTTTAATTTTTTAGATATTACGAGTTTGCCCTCTATAGAAATTGTAACAATTCAAATTCACTCCCATAGAAAGACTGTTTCCAAAAATCCCTCGACAGTGTAAATGAGCAAACTTTTTTACATTTGTCCTTCTGATAGCCTAAAAATAGTAACTGCTGTTTTAGTTTGAATTTTGATGAGGAAGATCATGTTTTCCCATTGTCAGCATAAGAAATGTCCAAACTGCCCTGGCAGGTGTGGCTCAGTGGTTTGAGTGCCAGTCTGTGAACCAAAAGGTCGCCAGTTCGATTTCCACTCAGGGCACATGCCTGGGTTGCGGGCCAGGTCCCTGTGGGGTGTGCACAAGAAGCAACCACACATTGATGTTTCTCTCCTCTTTTTCTCCCTCCTTTCTACTCTCTCTAAAAATAAATAAAAATCTTTTTTAAAAAAGTAATATCCAAACCTGTAGAAGATTTTTATGAGTTTATTTGAGCCAAACTGACGATTGCTGAGAAGCAAACTCTCAATGGATTGAGAAAATGCTTCAGGGAATGGCAGTTTTGCAGCTAATGTTATACATTAGGATTGAAGAAGATTCAAGGGGATTACATGAAATCCACTGTTGATAGATTAACGAGGCAGGACAAAGCAAAGGGGGCACTCTCTGGGACTGGATAAAAAGTAAAACAGAGAGACACATAGGTACTTCTTTTACATTGATGAGTACAGGACAGTTAACAATTAACACGGCATAAAGAGATGGTATTTGGGCAACGAGAAAACAATAAGGGTTTCTATGGTGTCCTAAAGGTAAAGATTGACCTTTGTCAAGAAAGCTACAGGCCTAGGATGTGACTACCCACCACGACCCACTTCTACTTAGGAATGTGTATGGTCAGATTGCCCTACGTGGTTACTTTCAGGCGCTGAGTGTGTAGGGCCTGCCATGCTGGTTTCCCCCGAACTTGTCCTGTTTAGTATGTGGACCCTTTTTAGTCTACACTATGTTTATAATCCAGCCATGTTTCTTTATCTGTGATTTCTCCTTTAAGTCTTCAGCCCATTTTCTTAATCTGTTGCTAATCTTTAGATTATATATTTATAAATGCTTACATGCAAGAAAATGAGCCCTTTGACCTTCACATTGGTTACACAGTTGCTTTACTTATCATATTAGATAGGACAAGGGTCTCAAGGTCTGGGAGGTTCTTAGTAAAGGCTCCTCTTGCTATATGTTATAATGTAGCACAGGATTTTGCAGACTCAGCTGTAAAGAGGATGAGATTGACAGGAACTCAACCTGGTAAGTGTAGCTAACTGCAAAGAAGTCAATATGTAATTAGCCGTGGCTGGTATGGCTCAGTGGATTGAGCAGGGGACTGTGAACCAAAAGGTTGCCAGTTTGATTCCCAGTCAGGGCACATGCCTGGGTTGCAGGCCAAGTCCCTGGTAGCAGGTGTTTGAGAGGCAGCCACATGGTGGTGTTTGCCTCTCTTTCTCCCTCCTTTTCCTTCTCTCTAAAAATAAATAAACTATTTTTTAAATAATGTGTAATCAACTAAAAAATATGTATAAGCAATGGCTAAGCCTCCCTTCCAGGAGACAGAGCTTTAGATGTGAAAGCTCCTTTTCGGGCTGCAAGTAAATAAAACTACCTAATGACAACCATGTCTCATTCTTGAATAGAGCACCCCAAGTGGCAAATCCCTTGAGTTCAGTAACAAACACAATTGCAGATTCTTACTTCTTTTCATTCTTTTTTATTTTTTAAATAAAGGACATTATTGACACAATTGCTTTCCATATGTGCCTTGACTGGAGATTGAACCCACAACCTTGGTGTATCAGGATGATGCTCTAATCAACTGAGCTACCCATCCAGGGCAGATTCTTCTTTAATTTGTTTCTGGTATATTCTTTCATGTAAAACATTTAAATCTTATATATGAATAGAGCATCCCAGGTTTTAGATTTGTGTCAAAATTCTTTAAAATTTCTGTTTTTTATAGTACTTTTACATTTTCATTTTAAATCTTGAATCCATCTCAAATTTATTTCACTGTCCACAGGAGGAGGGAAGAAATCAATCTTTCCTCCCTTCTAAGTGGCTAGCTACTTACTCCAACACAAGCAATATTAATCGAATATGCACTCATCTGTAGGCTTGCTCTATTCTAGCACATAGCAGACTCTCACAAATACTTGTTAAATAAATACTTGTTAAATAAAATACTTGTTAAATAAATAAATGAATAGCATATATTCATATTACTCATTCTTTCTACAAATACCCATGAAGTACCTAGTAAATGAGAACATTACCCTAGGCCTTGAATATAACAGTAGTTACTTGGAATCTGTTCCGGGAAGCTTGCAGTGTAGGGTGAAGACAGGCATTAAGTAAGTAATCGTAGAGCAATATTTGGATAACGTAAGCTTCTTCTTGCCATGAACATCCAAAAGTGCTAGATGAAATATCGTCTATTTTAAAATGCAGAGTTGAGCTCTAGGGAACACTAAGGGGTAGGTGCTAAGCAGGGACTGAAAACCACAAAGGCTGCCCTGGGGAGATTTGTCCAGCTACATAATGGCCCTTGGATTCCCAAGGAATACGAGACAAATCTTTGGGCAGCTGCATTTAATTAAATTGCAAAGAGTGGAAATCCATGAAAGTTTTTAGGAAGGATCAGTACAGCACATGAGATATGAGTTCTAGCACTATTTGTTCTAACATTGTCTATGAGGTTGTGGGCAAAGCCTTTTACTCTTTTCAGCCTCTATTCCCCTTGTGTGAATTGAGAGAATTGAATTAGAATATCTGTAAACTATCTTTCAGCTCCTGGGGGTGCAGCAAGTGAGGGTGAAGGACCCTCACCCCCTCCCCCCGGGTATTTTGACATAGCCCGAGTCCCCTTTCTGTCTGGGAGAAGCTCTGGGAGAAGCACTTCCTGGCTCTAATCCACGTAAGCCTGAATCTTGATGGGGAGGGGGTGCAGCCCTTTGCCAGCTAGAGCAGTTCTGGTTCCGGGGTAATCAGGCATAAGAAAGATTTTGTAAAGTCCTGTGAAGCTTGCTTTGCTAAGAGTGCTCTCATCCATATAAGGGTCAGGGCAGGAAATGAGTATGTCTCCTAAAGTTTTTGCAAACCCCTTCCCTGACAGACACTGACTCATATTAAGCCCTCAGATTTCTTTGAAATGTCATCTATTGTTTGATCCTTGCTACCTGACATTGGTTGATGAGCTTTACCTGTATCCCTGTGTGTTACAAAGGTAGTAAAAAGCCATTGAGGCAAGGACTTGGGGCCCTTCTCCCTTGAGAGAAGCTAGCCACTTTCCTCCCCAAGCAAATCATGTCTTGGTAGTATTATTTTAATCTGGGGGGGGGGCTGTAGGCAGAGCCCCAATGGTTTTGCTCCCAATGGTTTTCAAAGGCCTAGGTTTAACAAACAAATTATTTTCATCATCTGGCTACTTTATACTAATGTCCCCATCTAACATTTATCCATTTGTGTAAAATTTTTGGTTTACTTGTCTCTCCTAAACACTGTCAACTCATCTTTGCCACCTACACATCTATTATAGGTGCTATCACATAGCAAGAACACCATAAATATTGAATGAATACATGCATTGAAATAAGAAGACCTGGTAAGTAGAAGAATAGTTCTTAAGGTAAGTAATGCAGCTCTGAACTGGCGTGACAGTACTTAGAATGGAAAGGTGGGTATTACTTAGGAAATCATAGTGGAGACACAATCTATAAAACATGATTGAGGAGTATCAACAGGCTCAAGACAGCTCTATAGAAGTCTAATGCTAAGGTACATATTTGTTAACTATTTTAGCTTTATTTTAGATGAAGTTTAACAGTAAACTTCATCTAAACTAGTCCATGATCTAGTCCAAATGCGGTAGGGCAGACAAGTTGACCATATAATATGTCCATAGATTGTGACCTTGCTTTGTTAAGAATACGATGTGACTACGATTTTACTAGCTTAAACCTGAATGAGCCACACACCTAAGTGAGCAGAGTTACTTATGGGCACCAATTAAAGAGAAGTCAGTCAATTAATTATCTGTTGAATGTCTGGTATGCACCCCAAACCTAAGGAAATAAAAGGAATGAAAGGTCATTTTAAGTGCAATTGCATTTCCCAACTCCAAAAAGGAAGATCAAGATGTTAAAGAAAGCTTAGTGGAAAATGAATAATGAACTGGGTTTTGAAAGATTAATAGGGTTAATTAGTATGAACAAAACAGAAAAAAGGGAATGAGGGTAGTATGTAGGCCCAGAAAAACAGGAACCGACTGGACATGAGAAAAACAGATCTAGATGTTCTTTGGTTCCTTTTGTCAAACCTGTAGCCCAATTTAACATTTCCTTGTGTATTTCCTGCCCTGGCTGGTGTGGCTCAGTGGACTGAGTGCTGGACTGAGAAGTAAAGGATTGTCGATTCGATTCCCTGTCAGGGCACATGCCTGGGTTGCAGGCCAGGTCCCTGGTAGGGGGAGTGTGAGAAGCAACCACACATTGATGTTTCTCTCCCTCTCTTTCTCCCTCCCTTTCTCTCTCTCTAAAAATAAATTAGTAAAACCTTAAAAAAAAATTCCTTGAGCATTTCCACGTCCGGGCAGTCCGTAATGCCAGCTAGTGTCAACAGATGGTCCTTGGCTTCAACACCATCAGGAATCCTCAATTTGAGGTGTAGTGGAAAAGGAAACTTTATTCCATGCAAAGAGCTCAATGTGATACAGCTGACATGTGAAAAAGCATAGCTGTTAGAAATCCCAGGGGCGAGGCCCCTCTGGGGGTAGACAGCTCTATTCTTCTCTGCTTTGCTCTGGTGAGACATCTCGGGTGTTTCAGCTACAGCAGGGGAAATGCAGTCTTCAGTGGAAAAGGGAAAGTGTTCCCTCAGCCAGAGGGGAGCTGGCTTATATCAATGGAATCCCCATCCCTGGTCCTTGATTGGTCCATCCTTATGTAAAATGAGATCTCCAAATCCTAACAGCATCACTGGTCCGAAAGGCAATCTGTCCTGATTGGTCAAAGAGAGCCATTTTGATTGGCTTATGAAGATACTGATGGGGATATAGCAGCTCTGATTGGATAGGGTAAGTCTCAGTCCTTTTGGGTGAAATAGGATTGCAGTGATTCCTTTATAAGGGCTGGCTCAGACAGCAGAAACACAGTGCAGGCAGGCAGGTCAGTGTAGGAGGAAGGCAGCTTAGTGCAGGCTTCTCCCTAAAGTGGGCTTTGTGTGAGGAGCCCCTGTGTAGAGATGGCTGCTAGACTCTGTTTTTAAGTTTGAGTCCTTCTTAGTAGGTATCATCTTTCTCAGGGGTCACAGAATGAATTGTCATAGTTGAATGGAAAATCAACACTTCTGGACATCATTTACATCTGCAAAAATACAGCTCAGAGAAAATGTAATACTTAATACAAGGCCTGGACCGGAGTGTGGAGAGGGGGCACCTGGAGTGCATATTTAAAGAGTAAAGACTATGACCCTATGACTGAGTGCCTCCTTAAAATGTGCCTCCCAGGGGCCTCTCTTCCTCCACCCAGGTAGGAGCCTTGGCCTTCTTTAATAAATGGAATTGAGGCAGATTGGTAAGAAGCTAGACAAATTCCCTGGCAAGTGGAATGAGGGAAATGGAGACAAAATAGTTTAAGGAATCGCTGAGCAATTAACAGCCAGCTAATCACAAGACCCTATCCTCCTTAATCAGAGACACTTAGGAGCAGATGGTTTGCATCTGTCCTCCCCAACCTGGGAATAGCTTAAATCACCCTAGTCAAGGAGGTAGATAACAGAGACCCAGTTAGTGCCATTAGTGCCAGCCAAACCTAAATGGATAAAGTGAGGGGAATAAATAACAAACAAACAAACAAAAAAAAAAAAGTAGAGCCTGACAAATCCAAGATAGAAATGAAGCTGACCGGAAAATGATCCCAAACCCCACTATGCACTCATTTTGATGCATCATATTTAAAATGCACATGAAAAGCTGATGAATATTCTGATTGAGATCTCCCCGAAAATTCCCCAGCTACAGAAGAGAGAAAACCCCTCAAGGCAAAGGATGCAGCACATGCTCTCCCTTGAGCATGCTCACACCTCCACTTCCTCAGGCATACAATTTTATTTTCTCCTAAACCCTGAGGGTTCTCCTGTTGCCTCACTTTTCAGTGGGCCTAAAGCAGCCTCATCTTGGCTCACTACTGTCACTGTGACTTTGACTTCTTAGTGAGACTTAGGCAGCCTCACCAGCCCAGCTAGGATCACCACTCCTCCCCCTCCTCCTCTTCTTTCTTCTTCTTTTTTTTAATTGATTTTAGAGAGGGAGGAAGGGGAAGGGAGAGACAGACAGAGAGACATGGACTTTTTGATTGATGGACTGATTCCCATAAGTGTCCTGACCAGAGATGGAACCCGCAATCTTGGCATATGGGTGTGCGGTTCTAACCAACTGAGCTACCCGCCCAGGGCTAGGCTCATTTTTGTTACTATGATCTTGCTTCTTCTATCCTAAGCCCTCCCTTTGTTTCACTGTCCGAAGCGTAATAAACACACTCTCAGAAGCACCTGAATTTCTGTCTTGAATTCTTCCCTGCAGGAAGTAAAGAGTCCACACATCCCAAACCTTGCTGGGGCAGATCCGCCTCCACTAGGTCCCTTTCCGGTGACAAAATAAGGACTCCGAAAGAGCCTCTGGGGTGGACTGTCGGTCTTTCCAAGTCGCACATGCATTTAAGCCAGTCAATCCATGCAAAGTGGGAATTTGTTCAACAGAACTTGCAAAGTCAAATACGTTCTGATGTGACAGGCAGTTCCCTCCGGAATGAGGGGAGCCACGAAAAACAGAGCAGAACACCCGCCCAAAAGGGTCAGGAATGCAGCGCCCTCGCTGGCATTGGGCAACCGGTGCCGAATATCCCAAGTGCCGAAGCTATGTAAGGAATGAGACTTTCCCTTTCACAGAGGAATACCTGCCTTCCCTCGGGAAACTGAGTGGCCCGAACTGTGCAGGTAACGGGTTAAGTGTCATCGGCGGAAATGAGCTCCACCCTAAACCCACCAGAGACAGTTGCACGCGGTCCGCGGAAAGGACCTTGCGGCCACAGCAGCCTCTCGTCTCGGGAGGCTCTAGCTGGGTCCTCAGGCTGTCGGTGGCCGCGCTCCGTGGCTCGGAGTCCCAGTGAAGACTCCACCCTGCGAGGGAGGGGACAGCGCCCCCTGCCGTCCGAGGACTCACAGAGCCACTGTGCGGAGAGAGCTGGAGACGTCGGCCCGCGGAGCACGCAGGCAGATCCGCAGACAGCCCGCGCGCTCGAGGACCCCGGCGGCGGCGCGGCCGGGCGGGAACCGGGAAGTTTCAAAGCCCGGTCGTGGAGCTGCGCGCCGCCTGTCCGGCGAGATGAAGCTGCACTGCGAGGTCGAGGTGGTCAGTCGGCACTTGCCGGCCTTGGGGCTGAGGAACCGGGGCAAGGGCGTCCGCGCGGTGGTGAGCCTGTGTCGGCAGGCTCCCCGGAGTCAGCCGCGGCCTCGGGCCGGGGACCCGCGCGGCGGCCCGAGCCCCGCCTGCCTGCTCGTCTCCACCCTGAAGGACAGGCGCGGGACCCGCTACGAGGTGTGTGCAGCCGGCGGGCACTGCCTCCGAGGCCAGAAGCGGGCTGCCTGCGGCCTCGCGCCCCGGGCCGTTCCCGGGGCTGGAGCTGGTCCCGGGGGTTCGTGAGCGCTGGTCCCCGAGTCCCACCACGGCACGGGTTTCCGGGCTTCTCCCACGGGCCCGAAGGAGGACGGGTTTTGAGAGTGCACCTCCGCTTGCTTCTCGTGCTCATTTCTGCGCCTTCGAATTGACAGGTAGCCATCTAGTTGGCGGGAAAAGCAAAAGAAGTGCATCTTCATTCAATAAATTCTGTCCCTCCCACAGAGTTTTCGGTAGCTTTTTTTTTTTTTTTTTTTTTGAGGCTTTAAGGGATGATGAATAGTATCTAAGATCGCTAGACCAGATTAGTAGAGTGAAGCGGTAACGCTTGGGTCTGCATCTTGATATTTTTACTAACGTTATTGGTCACTGCATCTCCTTCTTTGTTTGCTGAAGTGTGTAATTTCCTAACAACGGATTTCTTAAGTCCAGGACTTTTACTTACCTGCGTAGCAGTAAGTAGTAAACTCTCTAGAAACACTTGGAATTTGGAACCGAATGTTTGTTTTTTAATTGTGTTTTTCCCCATTTAAAATAGAATTCTTAAGGCATAGGTTTTATAAAGTCTTGCCTCCTTCATTACCAGACACTGTTACATTGTCAGAGTGACTGGACTACCCTCTGTCTACAAATAAAGTTGAATGGTCAATGTGCCCACCCTTGCATCTGACTCTTTACTGGATTTTATGCGATCTCTGGCATTATTTCCCTTTCAGTGTTCTACTCCGCAGTGAATACAGTACTTAGTTGGGGAAAGGGGGCATTACCATCTCTTTCAGAGACACTTAGTGTTTCCTGCGAGTAGTTGAAAGTGTAAATAGTTTTCTTCTATTGATGGGTGGAATCAATTAATACAGTTTTTCAAATTGAAAACTATTACCCAACATTGTAAAGGCTACAAACCTATTAAGTGACAAAAGCAAACTCATAACTAGAATTGGATTTCCCTTTTAACCCCTCTTGTCTTCCTGGCAAACCTGTCTCTTTAATGCCGAGCTCAGGCCCTGCCTATTTAAAAAGTCTCTAATGATATCCCTCTTAAAACTCCTACTGCACTAATAGTCAATTCCATGTGGTAATCCTAATCAGAATTTTAAACTGTTAGCTGAAGACTTATCTGTGCATAAGGTGCAGTGCTCAAAACTGGGAGATAAAGTTGACTTAGTCACTGTCCTTCTGAGGCTGGAAAGGGAGAGACAGAAACCACTATTTAGAATATAAGACAGGCTATGATAAGTGCTATAATAAAAGTGGAAGTGAAGTACAGTATCAGCAACAAGAATTCTGATTACAGGGCCTTGAGAAGGTTTTGTAGAAGAGGTGGTGCTGCAGGGCTTGGAAGATCGTAGGTGCTTTGTAAACATTTGTTGGATGAATTAAGCTGGGCCTTGATGAGTAGGTATTAGTGCCAAATATGGGAAGTACCTCGAACCTATTTCTCACAACTGCTTTTGTGTCCCATGACTTCAGCTCTCATCCGACTGATTTCCAAGTCTGTATCTTTAGCCAGTCGTCTCCCTTTTTGAATCTCTTACCGTTCCTAATTTAGAACTTAAAAAACACAGCATATATAGAGAGAGTATATGTAGAGTTTACCATTCTCTGTGGTTTCAGGCTTCCACTGGGGTTCTTGGACTGTGTCTCTCCTTTGGATGAGGGAGAACAACTGTATCTTCGAGTTGGGTGTGTGATGTTTCGTGCCACTGTCACACTTTTTTCGTACCACTTCTTCACTTTAGAAAATGCTTTAACAGCATTTAGCTTTTTTTTTTCCCTAACAGAAATAGTTGTGACTCACATCTGACTTTCTAAATCTTCATGATATATTGGTGGAGGGCAGCAAATTGGCGATCGTCACAGGGAACAGATCTTAAAAGAGCAGTGAGAAACATTTTTCACCTGATAAATGTGTAAATCCCTTCTCGTTGGAATCTGCTCTCTGCTGGAAACCTTCACTTGGATGTGTCGCAGCATTTCGACCTAACAAATTCCCTGTCTTTGTCACCCCTAAACCTGCTTTTTTTGCAGTGTTCTTCAATTCACTAAGTAGTGATCTGCCCCATCCTGAAGCCTTAAAGCCTTTGCCTCCACACATCTGATGTATTATTGAATCCTTTAAATTCTACATCCTGGGTATCTTTCCAATGTTCATCCATCCCAGCTGTCGTCTACACCATCACTGTTCCTTGCCAGGAGACTTTCTTACAGGACCTCTACTGTTGTCCTTCCCCCATCCTATGCTCCCCTCCCCCAAAGTTCATCCTTACACTGTGGTTAAAGGGAACTTGTAAAAATGTAGATCTAACCATGTCCCCCCAGCTCAAAGTCATTCAGTGGATGTTATTGTTCTTAGCATAAAATCCAAAATTCTTAACATGTTTTACAAACTGTTTTACCATCCAAGCTTTGCTTACCTTTTCAGGCTCACATACCCCTTTTCACTGGATCCTTCAGCCATACTGAACTTCCTTCAGCTCCTTGCAGCTGCCAAGCTCTGTTGCTTTCAAGGCTTTGTACACAGTGTTCCCTTTTGTTAGTGTGCTGTCTTCTCTTGAAATTTCTTCACTTGGCCAATATGTCCTACTCCTTTAGTTCTTACCTTTAAAGTCACCTTCATATCTCAAGACCAGGTAGGATTTCTTTGCTATATAAGGTTTTATAGCAACCTGTACTTGTCTTAATAGTTGTTATGCTCATAATTACTTTAATAACTGTCGCTCATCAGATTGGCAACTGTGATTACCATGCTGATCTTACTCACCACTATTGTCCCAAACTCCCTATCGTAATTAACCTGGTACATAACGGCTTCTCGATAAATTGTCATTGAAGTCTAAAGCAGAAACAACATCAGTCATTAAAATTTTTTGAGCCCCTGTTATGTCAGTCACTGTTTGGCTCTAGAGGTACAAGAATGACAAAGGAGACAAGATTACTGTTTTCATGGAGTTTGTAATCTTATGGGAGGTGTGCCCAACCCAGACTGGTGGACTGAAATTAAAAAGGCAAGTAACTACTATTTACTATTGACAGCTCACTACAGCCACACAGGTAGAATGGGAGAAGAGGAAAATTCTCTCAAAACAGGAAATTCTGTTCTCAGAAGCAGAAGGTGTTCACTGGGCAGATAGAAAAATAGCATCTGCCAGAAGGTACATAAGAAGTGTAGCTACCCATCTGCTAAAAAACAAACCCAACCAGACAGAAAACTTTAAAACTTAAAACCACAAACACACAGCCTTAAGAACTGAAAGACGAACCAACACCAGGCAAAGTGACTGGCACATTCTAGTTGTAATTAAGTATTAAATAATACTTCATTATGTTCTTTTTTTTCCATTGGTTTTAAGCAGCTAAAGGAGAACATTGAGCAGTTCTTCACCAAATTTGTGGAAGAGGGGAAAGCCACTGTTCGGTTAAAGGAGCCTCCTGTGGATATCTGTCTAAGTAAGGTATGATATTAAAAACATTAATGGGTAGGTTGGTTGGCTGTATTTTTTAAAAATAAGCTATTTGAGTATCCTGATATCACATAGTTGAATAAGGATAGATTCTCACAGATGTGTTTGAAGAAGTGATGGCAACCACAAGACATCATAATTAAAATGCCAAAGGTTAAAGATGAGAGAATCTTAAAGCAGCAAGAGAAAAGCAGAGAGTTCCCTACAAAAGAGTCCCCATAAAACTACCAGCTGATTTCTCAAAGGAAACTTTGCAAGCTAGAAGGGACTGGCAAGAAGGATTCAAAGTGATGAAAAGCAAGGACCTACAACCTAGATTATTCTATCCAGCAAAGTTATCATTTAGAATTGAAGGGCAGATAAAGTGTTTCCCAAAGTAACACTAAAGGAGTTTAAAAAAAAAAAAAAACAGAA
>PVKM010029229.1:0-17894 GCA_004027735.1 Carollia perspicillata | reverse complement strand
AAGGATAATGGGCTGATGTTAACTGGCATGGTCTATCTGTGAATATGCCTGTCTGTCTGTCTATCTATCCATCTATCTATCTATCTATCTATCTATCTATCTATCTATCTACCATATGTCTATTTATTTTCCTTTTCTTGGCAGAAAATTAATGTTTAAATGGGTGGGAAAAGTGGTATGCAGTCTTTTCAGACCCCAGCTAAAGCCCTTCTCTGTTGAATGATTGTATACACAAACACAAGGGTGAAAAAAAAAAACCCAAGTGCTGTGCATTGTCTCCCCTATCCCTCCAACTTTGCTTCCCACTTTGGGGATTGGAAGGCAGAAGGGATGGGGGAGGAGGGCTCTGCAGAAACAGGCCAGCAGGCTGAGTGGTCGCCAGCTGCTCCTCTCATCTGCGCGCTTTATCCATCTCACAACAGGGCAGTCTAGGCTGAGGCAGCTTTGAGTGCATGGGGCATTTTTTTAAATCAAGTGAGGACTTGATGCTACTAAGCATCTGTGTTGCTTCTTGTCCTGTTGATGGTTCTTCATTTTTACTATTTGCCCCTCACCTTAACCAGGTGTTAACCCATTTTTAAGAGGCTGAATCTGAAACTCAGCAGTTTACCTGGGAGACCCAAGTGGGAGATTTGGAGACTGGGCTTTAGCAATTCTGAAAAGTCTACTCTGTGCCCGTAATCCACAGTACATGAGTTACAAAAGTCCCAGAAAGAAGTTTGTGCTAAGTGGTCACAGAGACTATTTCTTTTTTCATTTGCCTAAAAATAATGCTTTGGGTAGATTTTCAAGAGTTAGCTTCAAGGCAGATAATGCTAAGAATGGGGCAAAAGTATATGGAAACTGATGGTGAGCCATTTGCAGAATATTTATGCAGATCTACACCATACCAGGAGAATGCAAACATGCACCTTTTTGGGGGGCCCTAAAGTGTCAATGGGAAGATCACACTAAACTCATGTGAAACAATTGTCAACTGATGTTTCTCTAAATTCAGAGTAGTGTTATTCAGGACTTGCTGATGGTAAGGACAGAGACCCCTCAAACTGTCTCAAGAAAATAGGGATTCATTGAAGAGTCCGCGTGGTTGGCACAGGACTTTAGACAGCTCTAGGGACTGGCAAGCCTTCTCCCCTCTCTCTTAACCTCAACTTACAAATAGCTTCTACCTGCTCTGATGCTACCTCAAGGCATCCTTTCAACCTTCAGTACCACCCCAAGTGGTATATTCTTTCTGTATCTAGTAGTTGTTTGGTGGTTCTTTTTATACTTGATTGGATGCTCACTAGGCCTCTGTGAGCCTCTGTGATGCTTTTATACTTGATTGGAAGCTCACTTGGCCTCTGTGAGCTTATACTTTGGCTATCCTTAAGTCATTTGCCATCTCCAAAGGTCCAGTCAGCTGTGGCCAGGAGTAGTGGATCACATCATTTAAAGGGCTATGGGCAGATGGACACCAGAAATAAATCCAGTATGGGGACTACTGATTATAGAGTCACCTGAAGGTCATTAAAAAGAGAAAGCCCTCTGACCTAGACAGAGTAGGCTTCATAGGGCAGTGAGATGGTTGGGGTTTCAATATATGGCATTTGAGTCATGGGAGAGAAGAAGAAAACAGAAATGCAGGAATAAGTACTGTGGCAGATTGTAGTAGTATTCACAATTATTTGTTTCTCCTCTCTATGGAAGGGTTATACATCCCTACGTAGATGACAACAGACTTGGTCATATGACTTTTCTAATAAAATATGAGTAAAAAGGATGTCTGTCATGCCTAGGCGAAAGCTTTGATAGCTATTGCATGGATCACCATGCACTCTTTTCCCTTGGCATTGAAGGCAATGCTGTCCTAGATGTGGAATGTTCCATCAGCTTGGTTCCCAGGGTGAAAACAGCTTGGAGCAGAACCAGAGCAAGTCTGTGATGGATATATAATGTAAACAAGAAGCAAACCTTTATTATGTTAAGCCAGTTAGATTTTGGAGTCATTTGTTACTGCAGCATAACCTAACCTAGTCCGAGTGATATGAAGATCAAGATGCATTCAAATAAATGGGAGAGAGAAAGCTGGAGGTAAACAAATGATGAGAAGAAGGGACATGAATTCAGATGTGCAAGAAGGAAGATCTGAAGCAAGAAAAGACCTGGAAAGAATGAGGGAATTTTAAGAGTCATTTGAAAGGAAGATGTACCAGGTTTTTGTAACAGGTTGAAATAGAGAATAAAAAAAGAGTAAGAGTAAAATAAGTAAATGAAAATTGGAACCCTTATTTTACTAGCCTCCCATAGCTGGGAGTTGGAACCACTTTGAGAGGAAAATATCCTTTTTTAAAAAACAGAATTAAAGGTAGAATAGATATTTAGGTAGTGTTTTCCAGTAGGCATTTGGGACTGAGGCCAGCACTAGAGACAGAGATTTGAGAGTCATCAGAAGAAGAGTGAAAGCTGGGTCAATGAGGTTTCTGAAATGGTCTTTCGATCTGTAAGTGTAACAGGCTGTGAGCTGTGGAACACAGATACCACATTAGGAGAGAGAAAGCAACACTGGATGGACAAAAGAAAGAAGAAGGATGAAGATCTTCCAGAAGCATCACTCCACTGCCTCAAGGAGGCCCCAGGACAAGGAAGCCTGCCCACTCAAGACTTCTCATTATGCAGTAGAGCAGGTCTCCCAGGCAATCCTGGGATGAGGTCTCACGTGGCATGTGGCACATGGCAGGGCTTCCTCTGCTGAGCCTGGGTCACTGAACTATTAATGTTGTGGATCAGGCACAATCAAATGTAATACAGAGATTATTATTTAGTTTTTGAACCTCATTCACATGCATTGTCTCATTAATGTCTCAAAAAAAAAAAAGAACCCAGAAATTTGTTATAATCTTCATTGTAAAGCAGATGAAACAGAGGCTGGGGGAAGTTAAGGACCTTTCTTGAGGTTAGCAGAACTCAAGTTATTAGCCTGAAGCAGAACTTGTTGTTTGTCCTTATTGGCCTACCACATCGCCTCTGAGATTCTGCCTCAGTCTTACCCCTGAGAAGTCTCAGAATCCCAACATATACACAGGACCCCACACTTCTGGACTTTGCAGAGTTTGGCATGAGCACAGATCAAGGAAAGGACAAGGGACCGTGTAAAATGATGATCTCCCAGCTCTAAGGGTCTCTTTCTTTCCTCTGAATTTGGTAACAGTTGAGCCAGGACTATCTTAATATTAGGGGAAAGTATGTCTTTTGCACTAACAAAGATTTCCATTAATTTTGAGGAAACTCCTAAAGCATATATTTGCATTTTCTCTCACTTGGAGAGGTCACTCAAGAACTGACCACTACTTGAGTTTTCTATAGAATCTCTGTTTTACTGGAATGGTCTTCCCAGATCGCTCAGATTCCAAAAGTCTACATCCGGAAATTCCCCTGGTGAGGTTCTCATGGTGGTAACAGCATGTGCATAATTTCATTTAATGCTTCTTGAGAGCAGTTGCTGCTATGTGAGAAGCACAATTGCACCCATTGTTCCTGCTGGCGGAAGCTGACTTCTGGCTCTAACTTCTTTATTTTCTTCTGCTTCCTGGTCTCCTTTAGGAGACCAAGGAACAGCTGGAGAGATGAGGTTGTTGGCTTACATATAATAGGTCTTGAAATTGCCTGTAGCCCTCTCCCAGCCAAGTGAACTTGGCATTATTTTGTACAGTAAGACACCATGACATTGCAGAGTGAGCACCAGCCGGCTCACTGTCTCTAGCTGACCTGGGAGAGCCGATCAGGCTCACCTCTCCAGCTTGTCTGTTTCTAGGGTATTCAACTGAAATCCCTCCCAAAAGGAAGGTAACAGCTATATTCTCGATGGATCTTTAAAATAAGAAGTTAGGAAGTTTCCCTTGAATCTACACTCCAAGGGCAAAAAAAGAAAAGGATTAACCTAGTTTAGCTATATTTTAGGAAACAACTGCTGGGCACCAGAAAGCACATTATGCTTCTAGCTATAGGTTTTCTGGAAAAGAATACAAGACAGAGCTTACCTTTGAGCACTGGGCAGAGTGCATAGGATAGAGCTTGTTACTTAAGGACCTTACAGTTTTGGACCCTCCGATGAGTAGATCCAAGAAAAAGAACACTTGTGACCATATTCTGTTGAATGTATGCATCTGTAAGATGCTTTTTGCTCAGGCACCTTTTAAAGAGTTTCTTTTCTTGGTGTGTATATGGCAGATAGGGTTGGGCTGGTCCATAGTAAGAGTGAATGGGGGTGGGGAGAACATGTTAAATGCAGGCTCTGCCTTAGCCAAAGCCTCTGAAAAACATCACATGGAAACTCAGTCCCAACTGGGAAGTCAGGATTACAGGAAATCACCTTTAGCTTAAAAGAGAGTGCCCTCAAGTTACCGAACAGCCATCAGTGAGAAACTCCATTTCTATAGCTTTGTAAGGTTTATACATGATGCACCTTTCATAGTCAGTGTTTGCAAAGGCCACATGCTTACAACTTCGGGAAAGGGAGCTCGTGCCTTCTAGCCACCCACTCACTGGAACTCTTTCACTTAGGCCTGGAAAGACACCCAGTCCTGTACCGGTGATACACTTGCCCTAGGCCTTCAGGGAAGCTTCCTTTTTCCTGGTGTGGGACAAGGACTTGTTGAGCGGTAACCTAGGATTTTATTTCATCTCTCTATTTTTTTTTTCAAAGAAAAAAAACCCGGTTTTCATCTCTTATATAACAAATGACTATGAGATTTACCAGCTTAAAGGAGCAAACATTTGTCGTCTCATAGTTTCTGAGTTAGGAATCCAGGAGTGGCTCAGATGGTGGTTCTGACTCATGGTCTCCTGAGGTTGCAGTTGAGCCGTTGCTTGCCCGCGGTGGCAGTCATTTGAAGGCTCAGCTGGGGAAGGATTTGCCTGCAAGCTCAGGCGGTTGTGAAGAGATCTCAGTTCCTCATTGGTCGCTGGCCAGAGAATTCAGTTCCTCACACCGTGAAGCTCCCGTCGCCTGCCTGAGTGCTTTTATGATGTGGCAGCTGGCTTCCCCCAAAATGAGTGACCAAGAGAAAGAGAGAGAATCCAAGGCAGAATCTCAGGAGTGACATACCATCACGTCTGTTACATTCTATTGGTCATATAGAATAATCTTGGTACAGGGAGAGAGGGGCCTATACTAGGGTACAAATACCTGAAGGCAGAGACCTTAGGAACCATCTCAGAGGCTGGCTACCACACCCTATTTGGAAAAGAGAAATGGGGAAGAGGGCCATGCACTAATAAGGTTAATGGTATGAACTGGCTTGTGACAGACTCATTTATTAACCAGTTGAATGTGTTTCAAAAGTTGGCACCTCTGCCCCTCATCTCTGGGCCTCTCTTGTAAAGGCAGGTGTTTAAACTAGCATGATCTAGTGACTTGATGCTGGTGAAGAGAGGCGTGAAGAAGGGAAGGAGTAGGGAGAGAAAGGAACATGGGTTTTGTGAAGCAGCCCCAAAACCTGAGCCCTGAGCTAGCTCCAGGCCCCAGACCCAGAGTGCCCCACACTCCCAGGCTCAGGCTGAATGCCTAAGTCCTACCATTTGCTGAGAGAGGAAATGGGAACAGGAAGCTCTAGTTTAATAGCTTATACCCTGTTTCCCTGAGGTTTTTAGATCTATTTCTGTACAAGAGCAAAACAGTGATAACTGAGGGCATTCTGAGCCTGGGGATAGGGCTCCTGTTTTCCAGAGCTGGTGCCAGTCTGTGTCTAAATCAGTGATAGTTCCTTATTGTCTAAATGTTTCTCAGAGGGGAGTACAGCCACCCCAGCACCTGTCTCTGGGGAGCAACTTTTGAGACCATCATTGCTTATTATACATCCTGCCCAGCTATTCCAGGTCCTTCTCCCCATGGGTAATGGATCCATTGGGCTTTGGGGGCCTGTCACCCACTGGGCACCTAGGAACCTTGATGTAAAGGTGTCCTTGAAAGTCTTTGATGGGGCCAGTCCCGCTTGGGGGAGCTGCCTGCAGAAAGAGCAGGGCCAGGCTACACTTGGTCGACTTATCTTCCTTTCTTTGGGTTCTGCACAGGGAAATAGCAGCTCCTCAGAACCACAGATGCACGGACCTTTGCAGTTTTTGAGCTGAAAGACATGTTCTCAGAGATGGGTTAGCTACTTCAGTAACCGTCTTGGGCATTCTCTGGAAGCTCTCAGGCGTTATGATTACCTGTGTAGTTTCTTGGCACTGTTGGTGATGCCTGAGTCATCCTAGAAAATATCCCAGGTGTTTATTCCTAAATGCTAAGGTTTATTCCTCAAGTTTTGAGCAGTTCCTTCTGGAAAGCTTCTAGTTTTGTGCTTCTCATAATAAAACCAGAACCTTTAACTGCTTTAGGAAGTCCTCAGGACTGAGAGGGGAGTGCCCAAGGCTGCTAGACCAGCAGGCAAGTCATCTGCACTTTTGCAGAGCTGGGGCCGCATGTAGCCAGAGGAGGAGCAGTTGGGTTCTGGTTGAGCCAAAAAGATGAAATACTAACTCCTCCACAAGTTTTCCTTCTGAGAAAAGTTCAAGAAGCTCATTTGGAAAGAAAGAGCATTATCTAAACAGTCAGGTGATATCTGTGGTTGCATTCTACTACACTGAGAACATCCTAGTGTTTCAGACACAAGGTCTGGGGCTGTCTGTTGTCATTTCAATGGACTTGGGATAAATAAAAGATGTGAATCTGTAGAATGAGTTATATGGCTCTGTCACTGAGACCAGAGCTACCCTAGTGAAGACCCATTTCTCACCTCTGAATATATTCAGGAGACCTAGAACTCCAGGGCTGGGGCTTCTCATCTGGCTAAGCTTCTCCCAGGATTTAACACTCCCCTCCTTTATTTCATCCCTTATCTTCTCTCCTTTCACTTGCCTGCTTCCCTTCCCTGCCCTTCTTTGGTCTCAAAAGGACATTAAGTGATTCCAGATGTGGGAGCTCAGAACATTCTTGCACCCAGAATCTAAGGCATAGAGGGGGTCTTTGTGGTTGTCTAGTTCAACCTCTTTCGTAATTCAGAAATCTTCAAAGGTCTGGCCTTTGTCACTTTATGATAGGGACAACACTATGGCACAAAGCAATTCATTCTCTTTGGATGGCTCTATTATTGAAGGGTCCATCTTTATATTGACTTTCTTATACTGAGATCTGCCTCTCTGAAACTTACTCACATTGACTCTTATTTTTCCTTCTGGGACAACCTAGACTTCAGTTACTCCTCCTGTGTAGCAGCCTGTTAGCTGTTTGCAGAAAACTGATCCAAAGCATACAGTTTGGATCTGGGTTGACTCTCAGTGCTGCTAGTATTGGTTGTGTGTGATTTTTGCAAAAGTCCCATAACCTCATCTGCAAGCAGAGAAAATACCCACTGTACATAGTGGTGTGTTGGAACCAGCTCTTGAGTGTATCTCCTCTCAGCTCTGCATTCAGTAATCTCACATTAGTCTCTTAAAATGAGCTATGGTGGGAGTATTGATACCATGGAAAGTGGAAAATGTGATGAGTCAAGGTTTTTGTTGGTTTACTTTTGTTTTACCAGCACACTACTGACCATATCTTAATTGTGAGGATCAAATAAAATAGTACAAGAAATGTCCTTTGTGAACTATACAGACTATAGAAAAAAATGGCTATTAGTTATTTTGAAAGACTGCTACAAAACAGTCCCAAATGAATCACACTCTTGTGTTCACACTTTTTTTTAAATCCTCACCTGAGTACATTTTTTTTTTTACTTCTTCTAGGGAGAGGAAGGCCGGGGCGTGGTGGGGGTGGGGAGAGTGGAGAGAGAGAGAGAGAGAGAGAGAGAGAGAGAGAGAGAGAGAGAGAGAGAGAGAGATGTAACAGAGAAAGTGAATGGTTGCCTCTCATAGGCTCCCCAACTGGGAATCAAACCTGCAAACTTTCAGTGCACAGGACATCACTCCAACCAACTGAGCCACACCGTCGGAGTCTGTGTTCACCCTTTTGTGTAGTCCCTTTCCACATTGTACCCGGACTGTTCTTATGACTCGCTTGGTCCAGTAGAATCTGACAAAATTACTAGTCCTGAGCATTAGGAGCCTTGTAGCATCTGCTTTCACTGTCTCATTGTCCTCAGAAGCCGTGAGGCCTGGGCTGCTTCCTTGAGGATGAGAGGCCACGTGGAGAAGGAGGCTGAAAGAGCATGAGCAGAGAGGTGTGGCCATTCCAACCATCCCATCTGAGGCGACAGACTGCCAGTAAGACAATGTCTCCTCCAGCCTCAGTCGCCCTGCCAGCTGGCTGCAAGTGTATCAGAGAGCCCAGCCCACATCACTACACCACATGGGGCAGAGAACCTCTCCAGCCCAGACTGCAGAATCATGAGCAAATGAATGGTTATTGTTGATTTAAATCACTAAATCTTAGGTGTGGTTGATACACAGTGATAGATGACTTAGTACAGTTATTGTTATATCAAGCCCCTCCATGTCTTCTCATCCAAGTTAAACTTTCCCAGATCTCTGGATGGCATCCCAGTCTTCCCCTGGCTGGGATCCATTCACCAGCCCTGGGAGGGACATAGTGCTGGCATGCAGTGCTCCAACATGAAGAGGCTGAGGGACGTCTGCCCTCTGTGTTCTGGATCCTAGATGATCATTGCAGCGGGAAGGGTGAGCCAGAGAGTTTGGCACTTGTGCTTCATTCTGAGAGCTCATTCTAAGCCTTTGCAGTTAACTTAACACCCCCCACCCCACCCCCAGCTGTGAAACTAAGCTCTCCCAATCTAACGTCTTTTTTAAAAATCTAAATATAAGGGTTTATATTCATCACCATTAAACTTATCTTTTTCACTTTCAACTTATTATCTTGGCCTTTAAAATCTGGACTCCAATTTGATTTTAAAGATTTTATTTATTTATTCTTAGAGAGGGGGGAAGGGAGGGAGAAAGAGAGGGAGAAAAACATCTATGTGTGAGAGAAACATTGATCGGTTGCCTTCTGCACAAGCCCCAACCCACAACCAACCTGCAAGCCAGGCATGTGCCTTGACTAGGAATCGATCCATCAACCTTTGGCTTTGTGGGATGATGACCAACCAAATGAGCCACACTGGTCGGGGCTCCAATTTGATTTCAAATTTTGCAACAGTGATAGTATTTTCTGACTTGCACACATTCACCCTCACACCCAAACACACATATATCCAGACTCATGCACATCAAAATACATACAAACACACAATTGTATCACAACAGGCAGAAACTCATTTCAGTTTTCATAGTAACTATGATGTCTTTCTAATAGTTGTGGCCCTTCGCCATCAGCCTTATGCTCTCCTTTCCAGTCTCATCTCCTTGTCACTCCCTGTGTCGGTACTGGAAAGCACAGCTCCAACTGTGAGTTAATCAAGTGAGGTTTACTTTCTTCTGGCACCAAGAAGCTCAGAGGTGAGAGCCCAGGACTAGAATTGATATCCCATGGTGCCATCGGAAATCAGGGTTCTTCTGTGCTTCTCTCCTGACATCCTTTAAGCACCTCATGATTTCAAGAAGGCCCCTCTGCCCTAAGTGTTGCATATGAGATCCAGGCAGGAATCAGACAGAAAGAAAGAAGGGAAAAAAGCAAAAGGCAAGTGGCATAGAGCCTGTTCCTCTTTATCAAGAAAACAACAGCCTTCCTGGAGGCCCTTCCTGGGAGACTTCTAGTTACATTCATTGGCCAGAATGGCCACATGGTCACCCCCACTATTAGGGCATCGAGGAAGGTGAATGTTTGTAACTAGGCACAATGCCACCCTGGTGAAAAGAATTAAGGTTCTGTAAATAAGAAAACATGGAGAAGGAACAATGAGTAGAGAACTGGCAGGGTTTGCTACATCCTCCCACACATACTATAACTTGTCAACCTCGTATACCAGACACATGCCAAATTTATTTTTTAAAGGTTATAGAAAATAAAGTGGTAGATTACAAAAAACAGTCAAATTTTCCTCCCATTCTTGCATAAATAACTCCTTGCAGTGTGACTTTGACATTCCTCCCTATAGTTTTGACCAGTAGAATGTGGCAAAAGTGTTGCTATGTGACTGCCTAGCTCATACCTCAAGAGGCCTTTCAACCTCTATGCTTGCCCTCCTAGCACTCAGTGCTACATACAAAGAGGCTCAGAGGAGCTCTCCTAGAATGAGAGACCATATATATGCAGAAACTTAGCCAGTAGCCAGCATGGACTACCAGATGCAAGAGCGAGGCCATCTTGGCTTACCTCCTGCTGTGGACTGGGTTGCGGGGGGAGGGACAGTGTAGGGGGCAGAGACTGGAGATGGGCTCCAGGTAAGCTTTCCTCATGGACAGGTTCCTAACACTGTCTGCAGCCCTGGGGTTTGGGGACCCCTGCTCTGTTTGACAGCAGCTATGTGAGTAGCCCCAAGAAACGCCCCCTTGCTAAGCTCAGCCCAAATGGCTGACCCGTCAGATCAAGAGCAAAGATAATGGCGGTTGTTTTCAGACATTAAGTTTTGGGGTGGACAACAAAATAGATCATTCATTTGTGGAATGCAAGCAGAGTTGATATTTATAATGGTGTTGAATTCCCGGATTGGTTCAGATCTGGGTTTCAAACTTTGTTCCCAGGAGCCACATATGGAGGATCACAGGGAGGCTGAATGCGTAAGGCCTGTGTAGCTCTCACAGGTACATACTAGAGATGGTTGAAATGAGAAAAGAATGTTCTGAATGGCGCTTGCCCATGAGAGCAAAAGTGAAAATTAGCCCCTTAATGCTAACATTTTTCTAGAGATTTCCACGTGTCATGAACCATGCCAGATGGTTGCGTATCTCCCCAAATCCTAACAGTGCCAGAAGATAGGCCTTGTACTCCCACTCCACAGATGAAGAAAGTGAGATTCAGAAAGGGGAGGTAGCTTGTGTGGGGTATCTCCATGAAAAGGCAGAGTTATAAGAGACTCAGAGCATTGTACACAGTGATTGGAAGAGTTTTCTTTGAGCCTTTTTGTGTTATTGTCATTGAACTATGTCTGTTTACCTTTTATGGTTTAGTTGGTGAAATCTATAATTTTCAAAAAAGAGACCCTGAACCAGAATATCTCCCTAGAGGCCATTTCAGACCTCAGACATCTTTGAGGGACCGGAAGACAAGCAGATGCTGTAGCTAAGACGGACCCTAGATGCTCCTGAGATGGTCATGTGTCACTGCCTGCCTGGGTTTCTTTCTTTGGGGAACCAGTTTTCCCTCCATAGATGTGGCACAGGGGGCTGTCAATCACAGGGCCACCCCCCCCACCCCACGCCACCTATGAGCCTCCATCAGGCTCCCATCCACTCTGACAACAGTGATTGGCCCAAGGGGCAGGTACATGCTGGCCCTTCATGTTGCCTATGCAGGTCATGCTTCTAAGTCCAGGTCTCCCGAGTCCAGGATTTGCTCCCCTGGAGTCAGGCAGCAAAACTGCAAAGTCATAGCATGGAGGTACAAGCATGAACTCTGGAGCCACACAGCCTGGGCCCAGATTCCCTTTCTACCAATTAATAGCTATGTAGCCTTGGGAAAGCCGCTTAACTGATCTGGGCCTCAGTTTCTTCATTTGCAATGGGACCTAACTCATAGGCTTTTATAAAAGTAGGAATTAAATAAATTAATATTTGTGACCTGCTTAGAAGACTGAGCAGCTACTTTGGTGTTGGATTTAAAAGGAAACATCCTGCAGCTCTAAGACATGTGCCCAGGTGAGGCCAGCATCCTTTCCTGGGATTAATTTTCAGAAGTGGAGAAAGGAAGCTCTTTTTTCTACTGGGATTTCTAAATTAGGGCTTCAGGTGGCCATGATCCGCACCATGTGGCCGAGGCTTCTCTGCTGAAAGAGAATGAGGGCAACGTGCAAAGATACGCAGAGACAAGCGGAGTGGAGAGCCAGAGAGAGTCCTGGGGGTTGGATGGCCATTTTCTGTGACTCCTGCAGTCCTTCCTTCACTTCTGTACCTACCCAGGTATCCTTCCTGCTGCACGAGCCAGCCACCCCTCTTTATTTCTGCTTAAATTGGGTGGGTTTATTTTTTGTTTCTTGTGATTGACACAGTCTTGGCTAATCTAGGTGCCTTAGGTCAGGGTTTGCAAATTCCGACTCCAACGGGAGCTGGGAAGCTCAGTGTTGAAAAATAATTTTTGGTGGTTGAAAAATTATTTTTGATGGCAGAGGGCATGTAGAGAAATCTTTCTTTACTATAAGGAAAACAGCAGGGCAAGTGCAAGGCCAATAGCACCCTGTCACCATGTGAAGGATGTCACAGGGTGTGGCGTAGAGTGTGGAGAATTGTCAGGCATGTACTCTGTGTAACCAGCACAGACCAGTTTGCCATGACAGCCCAGTTCTTGAAATATTGTACAACACATCTGTAGATGAATGTGTGTGTCCCCAGCATTGCCAGTTATCACCATAGAATGTGTCCAGTTCTAGGGTTGTCCTGTAGGGGGACTAGCCCAGGAGTTCAGGTCTGGGGTTCAAACTCTTCCAGAGGGTTTCTGGATTGCCCCACTCCACCCTCCACATCAAAGCTGGTCTCTGGAAAGGGATTCCCCGTTGTCTGTTGGACCAGCCCCCTCCTCATCAGTGTTCTAAGCTCCTCTCTCTGGCTTCTTCCCCCGACCCCAGCTTGCGTTTTTTCATGCTTTTGAGGGTGGGGTGCTGACAGAAGAAGCCTGCCAGCCAAAAGTGACCCCCCACCCTGGTGTTGGATGCTCCAGTTTTGCTTGGGTTTTTATAGCTCGTGTAGCAGGAACCTGGGTACCAGGGACATTAATGGCCAGCCAGGAAAGTAACAAAGAGGGAAGCTCTTCTGGAAGTCTCTGAGGAAAGGCCTGTGGTGGCAGCCTTCAAGACCTGTCCTTCGGTCTAGCTGAATCCTCAGCCTGCTCTCCTGATGCATCACTGCTTAGAATGGGAGAGTGAGGGGAAACAGCTACTGTAATGTGGGGACAGCAGGAAGTATTTGGGGGCTCTCCTTGCAAGGCTCTTTTCCCGCACTCTTCTTCTGGGAAATTAGGAGGAGAAGCCTCTTGTGATGCTATATATAGCACCTGTTGGTGTAGACAGAGACAGCCCAGAGGTAATTCTCCAAGAAATACTGGGAGGGTTTTGGAAGTGGGAGTTGTTTCTATGTAAATGAAAAGTGATCTTCAGACTCCTTTTGGAATAAAATGAGATGAGAGATGAAGCAAGGGGGATGAGCCATAAATTTCACACACACACCCAAATTTGAAAAGCAAAGAGAGAATCCAAAGGGACTCTATTGGATGCAGCCTCCAGGGCCTTCCATTGAGGACCCGGCAGCAGCTCTGTCCAAGACGCACTATGACATTTCAACCTCATTCACCTGGTGACTCTTGGTGGAGAAGCCCAGTACCTGAGAAAAGCCAAACAGTCTTGAGTGGTCTCATCCAGACTATCTTCTTGTCATTTATCAAGCTAAAAGGTTTCTGGGATTCTAAAGGAGATTTGCAAATGCTGAGCCCAGGATAGATTAAGGCCACACCTGGAATCTTGTAAACTAAGGTGTTGGCCTAATTTAGAATCTAGGATATTAGCACCTGGGCATCATCAGGCTATACTCAGGCTAAGCTATGTTTTCTGCTCCTTTCTCTCATCCTGATCTCTCTCAATCCCTCACAAAAAGCCTGACATCAGTAAGCACTCAAATAATGTTGCTGAATTACATTGAAATAAGACTCACAGGAAATGAATTCATTCATTCATCTCTTCATTCAGTAAGTGCTTATGTGTGCTACTCACTGTCCTATCAGAGTGGTCCAGTGGGCGGGGCACTACTGAAGTTCTGCCACTCGGTACAGCACTGGACTTATGGCCCAGCTTAACTGCAGCAGGAATGCTGAGCTCTGGGAAAACTGGAGAGTTGAAGATGGGCGCAAGGGATATGAAATCGTGTTGCTGCTGAGGATACAGCTTCATCTGGGCTACAGGCACAAGTCAGGGGATTTCAACGCACTTCCTACCATGATCGTAGGGGTTTTAGAGCCTAGGTAGATGAGCCAGCCAACACTCTAGACTCTTAATTCCTTGACATCTGTCATTGCAGCAATATTCATCTGATCTGTGTTGGGGTCATCCTTTCCCAGTGTCTCAGCCTGCTTTCTCCTTGAACTTCATCATCTCATTTCTTAAGCACTGCCTTTTGCCCTTCCAGCCTTCTGTTTTTTGAAACTATACCAATTCCCATTCTGTTCCTTTGTTCTGCCTTAACACTTCCCTCTATCCACTCTAACTCCACCTGCCGTGGGTGAGGACAGTTGAATCCCTGGGACTGTGCTCTCCAGCACACTCAATTCTTTGTACTCGATATCTTACCCTCACACCTACCAGGGAGATCTCACACATAGATTCCTGGTTTCCAACTTCAGCTGAGTCCTCAGATACCTTAAAATTACTAGCGATACATGGAAAGAGGGGCCCACGATAAGGATTAGAAGGTTGAGAGGCGAAGTGATGGGAGTGGATGAGCTCAGCCAGACACAGGAGGGAGGGAGAAAGGGGTGCATGGTCAGCAACGTTGGATGCTGCAGAAGGGCCGGGTAGAATGAGAACTGAGGAATGGCTGTTGGAATGTGTCATTGGGTCCCCGATGACCTTTGGCAAGGCAGTTTCTGCAGGGGGTGAATGCAGAAAGCAGACTGCACAGCCTGAGGAATGAATTAGAGGCGAGGAAGTAGACACATGAAAAGAGACATCTTTAAAGGAATCAGGCTGGGGAAGAGAGGAGAGAGTGTTTCACAGCCCAGGTACAAGTGAAGTTCAGAGTATGAGGGGCAGATGGGCCTGGAACTGACTCCTAATTTCACCACTTGGCAACTGTGTGAACTCGGGAATGTCACTGAACTCCTCAAAGCCTCGGTTTCCTCATCTATAAATAGAATGGATATCAGTGGGTTGGTGTAAGGATTAATCAAGATAACGCAGATAAATCACTATGAACCTGGAACATAATAAGAACCAAAATCATTGTCTTCCTTATATTCGCAAGCTCATGGGAAAAACCAGTGGCGATGGAAAAATTAAAGATTCTGGAGGGGCTGGTAATTGGCGGGATATGTCCTAGAGGAGATGGGAGAGCATGAGGTCAGCCTCCAGAAGGAGGAGGAATAATTCTTCTTCTGAAACCGGAGGAAGTGAAAGGAGAAAAATGCAGATCAAATGTTGAGGGGCTGGAAGTTGCCGAAGTCCACATTAGACGGTTTCAACGATGATCCGAGAATGATGTGGCCCTTCTCAGCTTTCGGTTCTCCAGGCTGCCTTTTCCATGTGACCAATCAAATATCTGAAGAAAGTTGTCACGTCCATAAATTGTTTTTATAGACTGAATATCAGTGATTTCTCGTGTGGTGTTGTTTCTACACTAATATCATCCTCCTAAGGGATCCTTCTAGTATATTAAAGTGTCTCTCACAATGTGGATTCCGAACCAAGCTTAAACATTTCAGATAGGTCCTGCCCTGCGACAAGCCCAGGGGCTCCTATCTTCTCCTCTAGACGCTTGTCACTCAGTCCAGGGTTGTTCGGGTCTCAAGTTGCCAGATCAGCCCTTGGTTCATACTGAGCTTGCAGTCTCCCAAAATCTCTCAGTTCTATGCGAAACTCTACTCTGACATAGAGCATCATCAAGATGGGATTCCTTCTTCTTGCACCTTTATTTTTTAAATCACCAAGTACAAAACTCTACTTTTATTCTTTTAAATTTTATTTTCATTTTGACCCATCCTTCTAGTCTTTCAGATTTAGCTCCTCTGGCCCCAGAGGAGGAAGTTACACTTCAGACTTTGTCCGGCAACTCAGCCCCATCCACACAAAGAGTCTTTATTAGTTACAACCAGTCACCTCTGACTTCCCTGGGGACAGCTTGGACTGTGCAGAGATACTTCTGGTTTTGAATGCCCATGGGGTTGAGCTGGGAGATGGGTGCTCACCTGGGCTAAGGATATGTAAGACTATTTTGGAGAAGTGTCTCAGAACTGTAGACACAGCTTTCAGAAAAGGTTCTACTTTCAAGTCCAAAACCACGCTTGAGAAATGAAACTAACTGTACAGAAACGTTGATGCAAATATATACCCTTCCTGGTAGCAAATGGAGGCAAGATTTCCAGATGGCGCCTATTGGTGCTCAATAAACATTGAATGAATATAGAAGGAGTAAATGAGTCACTAAATGAATGCAGCAAAAGTGTGCATGATGACACTGTAGCCATAGTCTGCTGCCACAGCAAACGTGCTGTGCGGTGGGGAAGAGAGTGGCCCCGGGGCAGGGAAAGTGGCTGCCCCAGGCACAGACGTGGAGGACACAGGTGCCCAGAGATCAAAGAGCTGCCCTCATGTCTGGTGGCAGAGGATTCAGCTTGGGAAATTTCCAGTCTTCCCCCAGGTCTCAGGCATCTCATTTTACTCTCCGTTGGGCATTTTATCCTGCCCTCTGTTTCCTCCTCCGTCGTTTTTTCCTGGGAAGAGCTGGTGTTAAGATTAATTCAAAACAAAGCTGCTATGCCGAAAAGCCAGCTGTTTCAGTCCTGCATTCCAAAGAAAGATTTGCTGTGAAACCAGTTCTCAGGAAGTTCCCCATAATTTACAGATCTCACTGCTTCCATCAGTACAGATGGCAAGGGAGGGAGGGAGGGAGCTGGGAAGAAACAAAGGCAGTGGCTCTCACCTTGGAGAGAGGGGAACTGAGGCAGAGGCTCACCTAGAGAGAGGAGGTGCCTGGAGCAAACCGAAGGCACCACCGCCCTGTTTCCAAGGACATTGTTTCGCCTGAGATTCCCCAAACCCTGGCCTACGGGAACTGCACAGAATCCTCCCCATTTCTTCTAGGGGACAGAATTGGGTTTGAGAGACTGGCCTGATCACAGACACAATGACAAATGCAGAAAGCAGAATCCCCAGCTTCTTTTCATGGTTAATTTTTGCTTTCTTTTTTTGATAATCATCATGAATTAAACAAGTTGTTAAAGTAATTTTTATTAGAATTATAAACTTGAGGGCAAAGGCTGGTGTCTTTTCTATGTCTGTGACCACCACGGTGCTTCGAGCAGTCCCTTATACGTAGTTGATGTGTCATAAACATTTCATAAAACGTTAATAACAATAAATCTTTTTCTTACCCACAACCCTCAGGCCCATATGCCACTAATACTGACTGAGTCCCTAACAAGGGCCAGCCAGCATTTTAAGCACTTTGCAAATGTTAAGCAGTGAGTGGAGAGGTTGGGGTCCTTCCCTAAACACAGTTTGTCAAACCGTTGTGCAGGCATGACCTTCCAGGGCAGTGACAGTTCTGAGCCGCAGAAGGCACTCGGGATGAAACAGCCCGGTGTGGAATTTCACAGTTCGCTTATTCATAAATGAACCCGATGTCAAATGGTAGTGAAATATATCAAGAAACACACTCCACTTTATTTTTCCACTAAGAAAGCTGCTATTGTTTACGCTCAGCCGAGACGGGGTCAAGTAGGGACATGGCTCCTTTGCCTGCTCTCCGGCTCCCAGCGAGTTTCCTAAGATATTTCTGCCGCTCTAATGCCATTGTAAGTCCAGCTGTCCTTGGGGCATTGAGATGGGATTTAAGGCCTTACTCCCTAAGGGCAGTGACCCCTGAATGGTCAGGACAGATAATGATGGGGTAGGCTACCCCGGGTGGTCCCGGGCCATCCGCTGGGCATTTGCAACAGGAGGGTGTCTGTGTCCATGCGTCTGGAGTTAGTCATCCTTTTCCTCGGTGGCCCCAACAGCATCACCAGCAGCAGAGCTGTTCCTGTGAAGAGCTCTGCTATGGCACATCATGGGGCACCCCATCTGGCAGACTCCTAGTGTCCCCACTGTCCATTTTACCTTTCTTCCTTAGTAATTCCCGCC
>PVKM010029228.1:0-18003 GCA_004027735.1 Carollia perspicillata | reverse complement strand
CAGGGCATTGAACCAATGTATCAAGATGTAATAAGAAAGCAATATAATGCATCTCTTTCCCCTGTATTTTCTGTTCTTATCAGAGAAAGGAATGAGACTGGAATAGACACTGGAGCAGGGCATGAAAATTTACAGCTGTTCTCTGGCATTGGCCTGGACAAGTATAAAGAGGACTGGATGAGACAGGAGCCATAGTGTTCGGAGAAAACCTCATTAGAGATAGGCACCCAGAGAGAGCAGAAGGTAGACTGTGGTTTTAGAACTGCTGAAGAGCTAGTCCAGACTTAAAGGACTTCATGCACCTGAAGTCTGGACCAGTCAAGGGCCTCTGGACCTGCAGGAACAGCTTGAGGCCTCTGGACCAGCTTGAGGCCATCTATCACCAGAGCAGTGAGTGGTTGCAGGCACTGTTTGAAGCCCAGATTCCTGGAGAGAGTGCAATACTAGGGTGACTTCATCACAGAGTGACTGACCCCAAGAGCCAGTAAGTAAAGATTCAAAAAGCAAGGATCAAGAGGTTTGGTTCTCCCTGGGCATTGGGCTCTGAGGGTGAACAGGCATTCATTAGAGAGATAAGGCTCAAGTTTGAGAGATAGATCTTAAGTATTAGAAAGAGTCTATCAGAGCCTTCTAAAGCAAAACAGCAGGCCACCTACCACAGTGGAGAGGGCTCAGAAAAGGCACATCTGTGGCCATCAGAGAAGGCTCTGGCTAGGAAGAATTTGATCATAAATGCTTGTGTCTCCAAGAAAAGTCAAATGTACTGGATAAGATGCTGTTAAACATTCATTCTTCCTA
The DNA here is from genome assembly GCA_004027735.1 of Carollia perspicillata. NCBI lineage: Eukaryota > Metazoa > Chordata > Mammalia > Chiroptera > Phyllostomidae > Carollia > Carollia perspicillata. The sequence goes on along the minus strand of PVKM010029228.1, from coordinate 17,205 downwards.
TTCCTAAATATATAAATTTATTTTTGACTGATTTTGGTCATATTTCAATTCTAGTACTTCTAAAAAATCAGTATGCAAAAGTTTATGTTTTGAAAAACTTAAGAGCTGGAAAGAATTATAGAGATAATATGTTCTATCACATATCCTCAAAAACCATCTCCAAATGAGACATGTGACGGTTAGGGAGATTTCTTAACTTGCTTGGAGTCCTGCGTGGTAATGAAAGAATGAATGCCCACATTGCTGCCTTCCAGCACCAACTGAGAGTTGTCACACAACACAGAACACTTCTATTACTAAAGAGTTAGCTGGCTGAATAAAATTCCAAATTTATTTTCATTTTTTAAAACATCAACAGTTAATGGTTTGCTAACTTGGGCTTATAGGAACACTATTCTTAAAAGAATTAAAACAGCTGCTTATCCACATAACTCATAGGTACTGGCATTTTCTATGAGTATATAAAATATATATAATGTCATTGTATATGCATTGCATATATAATATCATTATATATGCATTGCATACATAATATGTGTAGGATATATAAGCATACATAGATTTGTGTGTGTATATATACACATACATATGTGTGTGGATATAGATAGATAGATAGATAGATAGATAGATATAGATATAGATATAGATAGATATAGTTAATATGTACCTATTCCTTGACAATAGAATGCATGGATGTATAATTAGCCACTATTTCCTTGGAGCTACCAAAACATAGCCTTCTGTACCTGGTTCAGCAGTTCCAATCCCATCCAGAAAGAGAGTGCTTTAAAACCAATCTACACTGCTGGTGGTGGCAAACAGCTGAGTTGCTCTGTATAAGCCTTTTGGATGTAACAGTCTCAGTATTTCTTTGATGTCCACAACGAAAATATTGATGTTTGACTGTCTTATAGTTGAATGTGTTCCCATTACTAAAAAAATCTACTTTTACTAAGAAATATATGTATGTATAGATAGATAGATAGATAGATAGATAGATAGATAGATAGAGACAGGAATAAAGTTCTTTCCTTAAAAAAAAAAACATGAAAAAGGGAATGCCTTTTGATATTTATTAGGAAAGAATAATTTTTTTTAAAGATTTTATTTATTTAATTTGGACAGAAGGGAAGGGAGGAAGAAAAAGAGAGAGAGAAAAATCAATGCGTGGATGCCTCTCGCGTGCTCCTCACTGGGGACCTGACCTTGCCTGCCACCCAGGCATGTGCCTCGACTGGTAATCAAACTGGCAACCCTTTGGTTCACAGGCCAGCACTCAATCCACGGAGCCACATTAGCCAGGGCAGGAGGGAAGAATGTTCACTTAGGGGGCAGAGTCTGCAAATTCTAAAGCACGTGGTCTGAGGTTATAACACCTCACCCGTCCCAGCATGATGGTAGAGATAATGGACATCCTCAACACTGACTTGTTTGATAAAGAGTACTTTAACTATTACAATGCAAACAACTTGGGAAACTTAGGAGTGGTAGATTGTTTTCTTATGTATGTCATCCAGGAGCTGAGCGATTTGGAAGTTTGTGTTAGCTAGTAGCAATCTGTTTTTTGTTTGTTTAGCTATTAGCATGACATTCTTTTTATTTTAGTTTTTATTTTATAGTAGTAGGAACACTTAATATGCCATCTGCTCCTTAGCATGAATGTTCATTTGATGTATAAAATCATTGGTTAATTACATAATTTATTTATTTTATATTTAGAATTGTTTTTCTTTTATTAACTATTTTTCTTGGGCTTTGGAACAACAGTGCTTAGTATAGAATAAATCAAGAAAGGCTACATATGTGTTGTGTAAAATATATGTAATTACTAAAGTATATTACGTAATGAATGTGGAACTCAAAAGTCAGAAATTAAGCAAGGCTTTGACATTTTTCCATAGAAACAACTCTTTCCCTAGACCTTATCCTTAATAAGCAGTCTGGGGCTGGGACACCAAAAACCCCTGTCCATGGTTTTTAACCCTACAAATTTACCAAATCTTCTAGTGGGAAAATACAAGCTTATCAGAATCAATGAAAATATTAAAATAATAACCTCAGGAGACTTTCAGTTTAATCTATAATAAATACTCTCTTCCCTAGTTTTCCTCCTTATAACTTAAATACTTGAATATAATAAAACAACCAAATATAGGAAAACTGAATAATAGAAAGGAAAAGATAGTGACTGAGGAATGTGGGAATCAGGAATGAACAGATAGTGCTTTTCCTGGTTATTTATTTTTAAATTTTATTTATTTTTTATTGTTGTTCAGTTACAGTTGTCCCCATTCCAACCCCACCATTGCTCTCCCTTGCCTGTCCAATCCCTGCTCCCAAAGACAGTCCCCACCCAATTTCCCTTATCCAGGGGTCCTTGTACATCCTCTGCTACTTTATCCCACTATCCCTCTCCCTGCCGTCCTCTAGTCACTGTCAGTTCATTCCTCATTTCTACATCTCTGATTCTTTTTTGCTCCTTTTGTTTGTTTTGTCAATTACATTCCACTTAAAGGTGAGATCATATGGAATTTGTCTTTCACCATCTGGCTTATTTTACATAGTGTAATGTTCTCCAGTTCCATCCATGCTGTTGCGTAGGGTAGGAACTCCTTCTTTGTTTCTGCTGCAGAGCATTCCATTGTGTAACTGTAACACAGTGTTTTGATATGGGCACTTAGGCTGTTTCCAGCACTTGGCTATTGTAAATAATGCTGCTCTGAACATAGGGGTGCATAGGTTCTTTTCAATTGGTGTTTCAGGATTCTTAGGGTATCATCCCAGCAGTGGAATTGCTGGGTCAAGAGGCAGTTCCATCTTTAATTTTTGAGGAAATTCCATCCACAATGTTTTCCACAGCAGCTGCATGAGTCTGCATTCTCATTAGTAGTGTACTAGAGTTCCCTTTTCTCCATGACTTTGCCAATATTTGTTAATTATTAATTTGTTAATGATGATCATTCAAACCAGTGTGAAGTGGTATCTCATTTTGGTTTTAATTTGCATCTCTCTATTGGCTAGAGATATTGAACATCCTTTATATTTCCATGGGGCTTCAATATGTCTTCCTTGGAGAAGAGTCTGTTCAGATACTTTGTCTATTTTTTAATTGGATTGCTTGTCTTTCTCGTGTGGAGTCCTGTGAGTTCTTTACATATTTGATGATCAAATCCTTGTTCAAGGTATCATTGGCAAATATGTTTTCCCATATGTTTGGTTCTGTTTTATTTTGCTGATGTTTTATTTAGCTATGCAGAAGCTTTTTATTTTGATGAAGTTCCATTTGTTTATTCATTCCTTCATATACTTGGCCCTAGGGGACATATAGGTGAAAATACTGATGTGTGGGATATCTGAGATTTTCCTGCCAATGTTTCCTCTAGGACTTTTATGGTGTCACAATTTATATTTAAGTCTTTTATCCATCTTAAGTTTATTTTTGTGTATGGCATAAGTTGGTGGTTGAGTTTCATTTTTTTTTTGCATTCTTCTGTCCAGATCTGCCAACAAAATGTATTGAAGAAGCTATTTTTTACTCCATTTTGTGCTTCTGCCACTTTGTCAAATGTTAATTGACCATAGAGATGTGGCTTTATTTTTGAGCTCTCTATTCTATTCCATTGATCTATGTGCCTGTTCCTATGCCAGTACCAGGCTATTTTGATTACAGTGGCCTTGTAATACAGTTTTGTATCAGGTATTGTGATTCCTCCTACTTTGCTCTTCTTTCTCAAAATTGCTGCATCTATTCGGGGTCATTTATGGTTCCATATACATTTGTGAAATATTTGTTCTATATTTGTGAAACATGTCCTTGGTATTTTGACAGGGAATGGATTGAATCTATAAATTGCTTTGAGTAGTATGGACATTGTCATGATATTAATTCTTCTAATCCATGAACATAGTATACACTTCCATTTATTTGTGTCTTTTTTGATTTCTTTCTTCAATGTTGTGTAGTTTTCTGAGTACAGGTCTTTTGCTGCCTTTTAAGTTTATTCCTAGGTACTTTATTTTTCTTGTTGCTATAGTAAATGGGGTTTTCCTCCTGATTTTTGTTTCTGATATTTCATTATCGGTGTACAGAAATGTCTTTGATACTGAATATTGACTTTGTATCCCTCTGTTTTGCCAAATTCACTTATTAGGTTGAGAAGTTTTGGGGTGGAGTCTATAGGGTTTTCTATGTGCACTATCATGTCATCTGCAAACAATGACAGTTTTACTTCCTCCTTTCCAATTTAGATGCATTTTATTTCTTTATATTGTCTGATCACTGTGGCTATAACTGGCAATACTATGTTGAAAGAAGTGGTGAAACTGGGCACCCTTTACTTGTGCCTGATTTTAGGAGGAAAGCTTTTAGTTTTTGCCTGTTGAGTATGATGTTGGCTGTAGTTCTCCTCTATATGTCCTTTATTATGTAGAGGTATGTTCCCTCTATTCCCACTTTGCTGAGTGTTTTAATCATAAATGGGAGTTGTACCTTATCAAATGCTTTTCCTGCATCTATTGGTATGATCATGTGATTTTTGTCTTTCCTTTTGTTTGTTATGTATTTCATTTATTGATTTGTGAATATTGAATCCTTGCATCCCTGGGATGAATCCCACTTAATCAATTTGTGTGATCTTTTTAATGTATTGCTGGATCCAGTTTGCCAATATTGTGTTGAGGATTTTAGCATCTTATGTTCAACAGCAATATCAGCCTATAGTTTTCTATCTTTGTTGCATCTTTACCTGGTTTTGAAATCATGATAATGCTGGTCTAATAAAGAGTTTGGGGTTCTTCCCTCATCTTGGATTTTTTGGAATAGTTTGAGCCAACAGGGATTAGCTCTTCCCTAAATGTTTTTTTAAAATTCTTCGGTGAAGCTTTCTGATCCAGAGCTTTTGTGTGACAGGAGTTTTGTGATTACTGCTTCAATTTCACTAGCTGTTATCAGTCTATTGAGGCTTTCTGCTTCCTCTTGATTTAAATTTGAAGACTATATTTTCCAGAAAATTGTCCATTTTGTCCAGGTTTTCAAATTTCTTGGCATGTAGTTGTTTGTAGTAATTTCTTACAATCTTTTGTATTTCTGTGGTATTGGTTGTAGTTTCTCCTACTTTGTTTCTGATTTTATTTAATTTGGTCCTTTCTTTTTTTTCTTGATGATTCAGGTTAAAGGATTGTCAATTTTATCTTTTCCAGGAACCAGCTCGGGGATTTATTGATCCTTTGAATTGTTCTTCTAGTCTCTATCCCATTTAATTCTTCTCTGATATTGTTTATTTCCTACCTTCTACTTGCTCTGGGCTTTGTTTTCTGTTGTTCCTCCAGTTCTTATAGTTATAAGGATAGGTTGTTCACTTGAATTGTTGCTATATTTTTTGGTAGACCTCTATTGCTATGAATTTCCCTCCCAGGACAGTCATTGCTGTGTTTCATAGGCTTTAGGCTCCTGTGTGTAAATTTTAATTTGTTTCCAGAAACTTTATGATTTCTTTCTTGATCCCGTTGTTAACCTATTAATAGTTTTATAACATGTAATTCAGTCTTCATGAATTTGACTGTGTATAAATTTTTTCCCTTTAGGTTGGTTTCAAGTTTCAAGCCATTATGATCTGAGAAAATGCTTGATATAATTTCAATTTATTTGAATTTGGTGAGGCTGGTTTTGTGATCTATCATGTGATCTATCTTTGGGAGTATTCTTGTTCATTTGAAAATAATGTATATTTTGCTTCTTTGGGGTTAAATGTTCTATATATATCAGTTAAGTCCTTCTGAACTAGGATGTACTTCAGTCCCTTGATATCCTTATTGATTCTTTGTTTTGAAGATATGTCCATTTTGATAGTGGGATGTTAAAACCCCCTACTATAAGTATATTTCTGTCTATATCTTCCTTGAAGTCCTCAAAGATTTTCCTTAAATATTTGAGTGCTTCTACAATGGGTGCATATATTTTTATAATGCTTATGTCTTATTGATGAATTTTTTCCTTCAGTATTATGAAATGACTTTGTCTGTCTCTTTTTGTGACCTTTGTTTTGAAATGTAATTTGTCTAATATAAGTACTGCTACCCTGGCTTTTTTCCCCTGTCCATTTGCTTGCAATATTTTTTCCCCAATTCTTCACTTTCAGTCTGTGTAGATCTTTTGTTCTGCAGTGGGTTTCTTGTAGATAGTGTATGTGGGTCATGTTTTCTTATCCATTCAACTACCCTGTATCTTTTGATTGGAACATTTAATCCATTTATGTTTAAGATTATTATTGATAGGTACTTATTCACTACCATTTCCCCCCATTGTGTTTGTGTTCCTCTCTCTCTCACTCATTTTCTTTATCTTCTTAAAGCAGTCTCTTTATCATGTCTTGCAATGCTTGTTTGTTGGAGGTGTATTCTTTTAGCCTTCTTCTGTCTGGGAAACTCCTTATTTCACCTTCCATTTTAATTGAAAGCCTTGATGGATAGAGTAGTGTTGGTTGCAGGCCTTTACTTTTCATTACTTGGAATATTTCTTACCATACCATTCTGTCTTGGAGTGTTTCCATTGAGAAATCAGCTGTGAGTCTCATAAGAACTCTCTGGTATGCTACTGTTTCTCCCTGGCTGCCTTTAAGATTCTTTGTCTTGGAATTTTACCATTTTAATTATGATGTGTCTTGAAGTGGCCCTCTTTGGGTTCCTCTTAATTGGGACCTTCTGTGCTTCCTGGACTTGTGTGACTTTTTCTCTCATGAAGTTAGAGAACTTTTCTATCATTACTTTTTAAAACAGGTTTTCTATCCCTTGCTCCTCTTCTTCTCCTTCTAGTATCCCTATTATATAGATATTATTACATTTCATGTTGTCCTGCAGCAAACTTAATCTTTCTTTTTTCTTTTTGGGTCTACTTCATTTTTTTCTGTTTGGAAATTTTTTCTACCTTGTCCTTTGGCTCACTGATTTAATCCTCTGCTTCATCTAAGCAGCTTTTAGTTCCTTCTACTGTGTTCTTCATTTCAGATATTGTATTTTTCATTTCCTCCTATCTCTTATTGATAGTTTCTATGTCCTTTTTCATGTTGGTATAGTTTGGAGTAGGTTCCTTGAAGATTCCCTGGAGTTCTTTGAAGTTCTTATTGAGCTCCTTGGGTGTCCTTATAGCCATTATTTTCAATTTGATGTGTGATAATTTGGTTGCCTCAATTTCATCTAGCAGTCTTTCTGGGGATTCTTCCTTGCCTTTTGAATGGGGTTGTTTCTTTGTCTTCCCATTTTAGATGACTCTTCTTGCTTTTTTCCACTTGTTAGATTTATCTGCTTTGACTTTATCTTCATGGTATAACCTTCTGTGGTATGAATCCTGTGGGACCCAATGATGCGATATCCTTGAAGACCTGTGTTTGAAGCTCTTCATATATTTGTTGTTATTGTCATTGGGTCACTCCTTGGTGGTTTTTTTCCTCTGGCTGAGTGACTAAGAGTCACTCTACCTTCCACATCTTGTATACTATTGTATAGGTGATGCCAAAACAAAGACCGAACAGCTCAGGAAAAGAGACCCACTCCCAAAAAGATACCCTTTATCAACAATTACACCATCAACAGCCAATATGTCAATATTAACAAAAGTTTTAAGAGATTAAGGTAATTATAAGAAAGGAAAAATTAATAAGAGGTGATGAACTGAAAGAAAAGAGAATTTATGAATGTGAGAGTAGAGAGAGGGGCAATAATAAAAGTAGGGAATGGAGACAAGGCAAAGTAGAAAAGAATTACTTTGTAACTAAAAATGGGAGGAGGGAAGGTGAAATGGAGTAAGAGAGGAGAAACATGTTGTATTAGGTTAAGACAAAAATTTAAAGAAAAAATATTTGTATATATCTATGGACAGAAAAAACAGACAACCACAACAAAATGGCCCTAATTGCAGAAATATCTCCACCACAGAGATATCAACAACCAATGAGCTAAGATTTATACAGGTGGAATGACAATAAGAGGGCACAAGGAAAGAAAGAAGAGCTTCAGAGATGTCTGGAAGAAAGAAAAAGTATTTTGCAAGATAGAGGGAGAAGGAATACTAATGGCATAAGATGAAAACCCAGCTGAGACAGGGAATAATTGACATTTCAAACAAAAGAAGGGAAAGGCAGGAGGAAGGCAAAATGGAGTAAGAGAGGGGAACAGTGAAATTGAGGTTTGAAATACAAAGATAGTCACCATCCAGAAATACAATGGAATAACTGTAACAACCACCAGCTTATCCACTACCTATGAGCAAAGATTGATGAAGGTGGGACAAATATTGACATTTTAAGAGTGGGAGAAGGAATGTAAGCTGACTAATGACAATCACAAATGTTTTTGAGAGGCTGGATGGGGGGAGCAATAGTAATATTGCAGAATAGAAACAATTCATAACAAGAGAGAAAATAGAATTTAAAACAAATATACAAAGGAGGAGGAAGGAGGTAGTATGGAGTAAGAAAAGGAAAAGAAATATATGAGAACTGAAATAAAATGTATTATAAAACCTGGCACCTTATTATGCCCAAACTTGAAGGATATGAAATGAATATTAAACAGCTTTGCAGGAGAGAATATAGCATCTTGTTCCTGTGTCTATTTTCTCTGCTCTGCTGGGTTTAGAAAAATCAGGAACCAAGGAGCTGTGTATCATGTAGTGTCAGGTGCAGGATCTTTTTCTTCTTTCCCCTGAGGAAATGTGCACAGCAGCAGACAACTCCTGGGCTGACCTTGCAGCTCTGTTGAGTCTGTAATCCCACAAGTGGGGACTGGGTTTGCCTGTCTGTGGAAGTCTCTGGCTGAGTGGAGCAAATCTCAAGCATTCAGCCCCTGCCTTCCAGAACCAAGCCTGCCATTCTCTCACAGGAAGTTCAGCCCTAATTCTCCACTCTGCTCTGCCCCTGTTTGTAAGCCATGGTGGGTCCGGTCCTCCCATTCAGTGTTTTCTCTGCCTCTGAGTTTTTTGGTTTGCGAGGGATGCTGCATCCCACTTGGATGTACTGGCTTATTCACCCAGGTCCCTGCCAAGGCTTGGTATGTCTCAGCTTCCCTTTTAAAAGAGTTTCACCCCAAAACTACAGCACAGGTTCCTGGGGCTGTTCTCCATGTGTTCCCTCTCCCCCAAAATCAGTCTCTCATGGTCATGGCTGCCCACCCCTTTACAGGGCCTCCAACAATTTTAGATAAAGTTTCTCTGTGAATCTTTCTGAGATGGTGTTGGGAAGATCCCCTGAGGTCCACTGTAACACAAGGCAGTGATAGCATGCTGTTCCTGCTTCCTCCAGAGGTCTTCAGTCTCAGGCCTGCCCATTCCCTCCATGTTATTGCTGAAGCCTACACCTCGCAGGGCTTCTCTCACTGCCTCAGTAGCTTGTGGGTCCTGAGCAGATTTACAGCCACCCTGACTCTGTACAGCCAGAAGTGTTGGGCTGGGCAGCAGTGGTGAGTCACGTAGAAAGCCCAGGTTATTGGCTCCCAGTCTGCCTAGAAAGCTTGGGCCATTGGCCCCCAGGTGCCCTGCAGGCAGATTGGTTTTTACATACTCCTACAAACTCCCCATGCTCTCTTCCATGTACACACCCACAGATGCTTTCATTCACCTTCTGCTCTGAGTCATGACTTCAAAACCAATCTGTGTTTGAGAGCAGATGAGCAAAGTTTCCCACTACTCTGCTGCCACTTTGGATGCACTTCTCCTGGGTTTTCTTTTTGCTTTCTGTATAGTCAGGATGAGAAACTAGGAACCTGTAACTGGAACCACAAAAAGGTGCAGACAAAAAAGACTCAAGAAAACTCTGCTCTATCTAGCCAAAGGAGAAGTAAATCAGAAGCCCACTAGAATAGTTGGGCCAAAGAAAGAGAAAATTTTACACCCAAGGCAGCAACAAGGTGGAATAAAGCAGTGCAAGTTAGTGATATTCAGCATCCTTCTCTCCTACTTCCCCAGTGTCAGGGAGGTCCAACGGGGAGATGACCTTCCATCCTACTGCCATCATGAATCAGGAGGAGAAAGTGAAGAGGTGTACACAGTGCTAATTGGCACTGTCTTCTCTTGTGGTTTTAGTGGGATCAGGAAGGAGCTTCAGTGCAACTGCAGGGGGTGGTCAGCAGTGCACTCTGAATTTGCAGACAAAGCATCAGTGGGCCCCGTGGAAACTGGTGAATCCATCTCCACTCGGATCTGCATGCTACAGCTAAACAGGGTGACTGCCTACAGGAAAAGAAGATGAAGTAGGATCCAGGATCTCACCATATATCCCACAAGTCCTGGATGCAATCCAAAATCACGCATCATTCCAAGAATGAGAACAATCACAACAGGATTAAGAAAAGACAACTACTGACAGTGATATAACTCAGATACTGGAACTGTTTGATAAAAAATTTAAAAGTAGAAATGATTAATTTGCTTTGAGGAATAAGTATATACTGCTCTAATAAATTAAAAATACATAAAATCTCAGCTAAAAATAGTATACATTATTGAAAAAAAACTATGAGATCCGTATAAATATAAATATGAAAAATAAAATCTCACTGGACCAGTCTAAGAGTTGATATAATATGGCAGAGGAACAAATCATGAACTTTACAGAATGATAGAAATTAGCTAATCTGAGCACTAAGGAAAAAGTAATTAACATATCTTTGGTGACCTATGAAATGATTTAGAAAAATCTAATATTCATGTTATTAGAATCCTGGGAGATGAGAAAAGAACACAGAGCTAAAAATTTGTTAAAAAATGGCTATAAATTCCCCAAATTTTATTAAAGTAAGAAACCATCAAATTCAAGAAGCTGAGTAAAACGCTAAAAGAATAAACCCAAAGAAATCCACAATTAAATACATCATAATCAAACTTTTGAAAGCTAAAGACAAAAGATCTTCTGTTTGAAAATAAGGACCAAATAACAATAAAACTTCCACTCTGTTAAATATAACTTTAATTAAATTATAATTTATATCTAGATAATCTCACAATAAGGTTGTTTTTTAAAAATCCCATAAGCATCCCTTATTGCACTTGTTTTATTTTTATTAAAAACATGTAAAGGAGACTATAATAAACACCTGATTGCACAGGAAATCTTTGAAAGGTTTAATATAAGAGCATGAGGAGAAAGTCACACCTTAGAAAAACAATATTTTAAAATACAGTAATTTTTATACATAGTTTTCTATAACAATTTTTATTTGTTACATTTAAATAAACTTTTAAGGTAAAAAGTAATAACCCAGTATAACATTAATAGCTTTTTTATTAAGTGCCTACTATGACAAAATGTACCATATGTATTATTTATTTTTATTTCACAGAATCTGTATGAGATAGATATGTCCTCCTTTTACAAGTGAATAAATTGAAACTCAGGGAGATTTAATAGTTTAAGTTTACATAGCTAATAACTAATGAAACTTTGATGGAAACTAAACTAGGCTTGGAAAACCTGCTCTGGGTTCCAGTCCAATATGGTGGATATGTAAGCTTTTGACATACATTACATTTTGATTACTTTATGTTACAATTTAAAAAATCATTAAACTGGCACGGATATTCCAGTGAGTATTAGTAATGCTCAAGATGCCAGTTTCATAACCCAAAAGCATGATTGTTTCCTGAAAACACCAGAAAAATATCACTTTAGAACATCTAAAAACACCTTTTTATGAGATTTTCCATTTTGTTTTTAAAGTGCTTGCATGTCTTTTGTAAAAAATATACTCAACATCATGTTTGTTCCTCAGGATAAAAGTAGCTATATATTCTCACAAAATTTACTGTATTTTTAAAACAGAATATTATAGATGATAAATACAATGAAAGTTGCTCACTTAACCTACTCTTTTCAAATTTTGGAAATTACAAGTAATTTATTGATTGATTTTATTGCACACAATTTCAAATTGGTACATTTAATAGTTTTTATAATGTATAGTCTCTTTACTAATATTGCTATAGAAATAACTCATTTTATTGTGCTGTACTTCATTGTGCTTTGCAGATATTGATTTTTTTACAAATTTAAAGTTTTTCTACTAAATAATCTTTACATTTAAACATGTTTTATAAAAATTTCAATATTATTTTGTACTAGTTTCAGGTGTACAACATATTGGTTAGACAATCATGTACTTTACAGAGTGTTCCTCCCAGTATTTCCAATATCTACATGGAATTATAAATAGGTATTACATATTATTGACTATATTCTTTATGCTGTACTTTATATCCTGTGACTTTCTTTGTCACAGGATGTAAAGTGCCAATCTTTACTTCTTAATTACTGATTGAGGGCGTGACCAAACCCTGTGTGAACAAGTCTATCAGCTCTATTTTTCCAACAGTATTTCCAATATCTACATGGAACTATAAATAGGTATTACATATCATTGACTATATTTTTATGCTGTACTTTACATCCTGTGACTTTTTTGTCACAGGATGAAAAACTACCAATCTTTACTTCTTAATTACTGATTGAGGGCGTGACCAAACCCTGTTTGAACAAGTCTATCAGCTCTATTTTTCCAACAGTATTTTTTCACTTTATATGTCTATGAAACATTTTTCAAATGTTTCAAATTTTCATTATTATTCCATTTGTTATGGTGATCTATGATCAGTGATGTTTGATGTTACTATTGTGATCTGGTGGTGCCACAAACCACACCCATATAAAATGACAAACTTAATGAATAAATATTGCGTATGTTCTGACTGCTCTGCAGATCAGCTGTTCCCCATCACTCTCCCCTTCTGGCCTCCCTATTCCTGAGACACAAAAATGTTGAACGTAGGCCAATAAATAATTCTATAATGGACTATAAGTGTTCTAGTAAAAGGAAGAACCACACATACCTCATTTTAAATCAAAAGTAAAAATGATTGTTTGATAATGAAGGCATGTCAAAATCAAGTATAGTTTTTTATTTCAAACTCAAGATAGTTTATTTTTCATACTATTACTCTTGTCCCAATTTTTGCCCTTTGTTCCCCTCCAACTAGTCAACCTCTACATACCCAGGCAATCCCTTCACCATTGTCCACTTCCTTGTGTCCTTCATACATATTCTTTGACTAATCCCTTCACCTTCTTTCAATCAGTCCCCGCCTCTCTACTCCCCTTTTGTGTTAGGCAAGGTTCCAAGCCTCGGATTCTGTTTTGCTCTTTTATTTAATTCATTGGATTCCTCCTTTGAGTGAGATCATCTGGTATTTGTCTTTCACTGACTGACTTATTTCACTTAGCATAGTAGTCACCAGTTGCATCCATGCTGTTGCAAAAGGAACTTTCTTTCTGCTGCATAGTATTCCACTGTATAGATGTATCACATGTTTTGTTTCTTTTTTATCCACTCATCTACTGATGGACACTTAGGCTGTTTCCAGCACTTGGCTTTTATAAATAATGCTGCTATGAACACAGGTCCGCATAGGTTATTTTGAATTGATGTTTCAGGATTCTTAGGGTATAATCCCAGAAGTGGAATCACTGGGGCAAAAGGCAGTTCATTTTAGGTTTTTCTTTTTTAGGAAATTCCATACTGTTTCCCACAGTGGCTGCTCCAGTCTGAATTCTCACCAATAGTGCACCAGGGCTCCACTAGCAGTTGTTTTTTCCACTAGCAGTTGTTTGTTGATTTATTAATGACAGCTATTTTGGCAGGTGTGAGGTGGTATCTCATTGTGGTTTAATTTACATATCTCTGATGGCTGGTGATGTTGAGCATCTTGCCATATGTCTATGGACCATCTGTATGTCCTCCTTAGAGAGATGTCTATTCAGGTACTTTACCAATTTTTTAATTGGATTGTTTGCCTTCCTGGTGTTGAGTCATATATTCTCTTTATATATTTTGGAGATTAAACCCTAATCCCATGTTCCATTGGCATACATGTTCTCCCATACAGTTGTTTCCCTTTCCATTTTGCTGAAGACTTTTTTAGATGTGCAGAAGCTTTTTAATTTGATATAGTCCTTTTGTTTATTTTTTTTTATTTCCCTTGCCCTAGGAGATATGTAAACAAAAATATTGCTATGTGGGGTATTGGAAATTTTACTGCCTATGTTTTCCTTTAGAATTGTTATGGCATATATAAGTCTTCTATCAATTTTGACTTTATTGTGGTGTGTGGTATAAGTAGGTGGTCTAGTTCCATTTTTTTGCATGTATCAGTCCCATTCCCCCAACACCCTTTACTGAAGAGGCTGTCTTTACTCCATCATATGCTCTTGCATAATTTGTCAAATATGAATTGATCATAAAAGTGTAGGTTTATTTTTTGGTTTTCTATTCTATTTCATTGATCTACATGTCTGTTCTTCTGCCAGTTCCAGACTGTTTTGGTTACAGAGACCTTGTAGTATAGTTTGAACTTAGGTATTGTGTTCCCTCTTACTTTGTTCTTTTCTCAAGATTGCTGTTGCTACATGGGGCCTTTTCTGGTTCCATATACATTTTTGAAATATCTGTTCCAGTTCTGTGAAATATGTCATTGTAATCTTGATAGGAATTTCATTTAATCTATCCATTGCTTTGGGTAGTATGGACATTTTAATGATGGTAATTCCTCCAATCCGGGAACATGGTATATATTTCTACTTATTTGTACTTTCTTCAATTTCTATTTTCAATATCCTAAAGTTTTCCAAGTACAAGTCTTTTGCTTCCTTGGTTAAATTCATTCCTAGGTACTTTATTTTATTTGATGTAATAGTAAGTAGGATTGCTTCTTAGTTTCTCTTTCTGATACATTTTTATTGGTCTAAAAACACCACCAGTTTCTAAATATTGATTTTATATCTCACTACCTTGCTGAATTCATTTACTATGTCGAATAGTTTTCTGGTGGAGTCTATAGGGTTTTTTATGTACCATATAATGTCATCTGTGAATAAAAACAGTTTTACTTCCTCCTTTTCAATTTGGATGCCTTTTATTTCTTGTCTGATTGTTGTGGCTAGGACATATAGTACTATATTGAACAGGAGAGGAGAAAGTAGACATCCCTGTCTTGTTCCTGAACTTAAGGGAAACACTTAGTTTTTGCTCATTGAGTATGATGTTGGCAGTAGATTTTTTTGTATATGGCCTTTATTATGTTGAGGTATGCTCCTTCTGTTCCCACTTTGGTGAGTGTTTTTATCATAAATTGATGCTGAATATTATCAAATGCTGTTTCTGCACCTACTGACATGATCATGGTTTTTTTTTTTTGTCTTTCATTTTGTTTGTGTGATGTATCATATTTACTGATTTGTGGATGTTGTACCATCTTTAGATCCCTAGAATATATCCCATTTGATCATAGCATATAATTTTTCTGATGTGCTGCTGGATCTGGTTTGCTGGTATTTTGTTGAGAATTTTAGTGTCTAAGTTCAGCTGAGATATTGGCTTGTAATTTTTTCCTTTGTTCTGTCTACCAGGGTTTGGAATTAGGGTAATAATGGCCTCATAGAAAGAGCTTGCAAGTCTTCTCTCCTCTTAAATTTTTGTGAATTGTTGAAGAAAATTCTCTGTTAGTTCTTTTTTGAGCAATTTGTAAAATTTGCCTATGGCACCATCTGGTCCAAAGCATTTGTGTGCCAAGAGTTTTCTAATTACTGCTTTGATTTCACTATGGTTTATTAAGGTTGTTCTTGTTCTTGTTCTTGTTGTACTTGTTGTTGTTGTTTTTGTTGTTGTTGTTGTTGTTCTTCTTCTTCTTCCTCTTCCTCTTCCTCTTCCCCCTCCTCCTCCCTCTTCTCTTCTTCTTCTTTTTTCCTTCTAATTCTTCTTGTTGTTGTTGTAATTCTTTTTAATTGTCCTTCTAGCAAGCTCTTTAACATTTGTTGCAGTATTGGTGTGGTGTTAATAAACTCCTTTAACTTTTTCTTTTCTGGAAACTCCTTATATCTCCTTTGATTTTAAAATATAACCTTGCTGGGTAAAGTAGCTTGTTTGTAGGTCTTTTCTTTTCATCACCTTCTGGACTGAAATGTTTCTGTTCAAAAAACAGATGAAAGTCTAACTGGTGCTCCCTTGTATGTAACTGCCTGATTTTCTCTTACAGATTATAGGATTCTCTCCTCATCTGTAAGCCTTGTTAATTTAATTCTGATTTATCTCAGTGAAGACCTTTTTTGGCCCAACTTGTTTGGGATTTTCTGAGCTTCCTGGACTTGTGTATCCTTTTCCTTCATCAGATTAGGGACGTTTTTAGTAATTATTTCTTTAAATAGGTTCTTGATCCCTTGGTCACTCTCTTCTCCTTCTGGTATTCCCATGATGTAGATTTTGTTACTCTACACATTGACCAAAATATTTCTTAAGCTATCCTCATTGTTAAAAATTCTTTTTTGTTTTTGCTGCACTACTAAAGTGATTTTATCTTTCTTGCCTTCTAAATCACCGATTCAATCCTCTGCTTCATCTAAGCTACTGTTTATGCCTGTCATTGTATTATTTATTTCAGGTACTTGCATTCTTTATTTCTGACTCATCCTTCTAATATTTTCTATGTCTTTTTTGATGCTATTGAGTACCCTTACAATCATTACTCTAAACTCATTATTTAATAAATTGCTAGCCTCTATTTTAGCTAGTAACTCTTTTGGGGAATTCTCTTTTTGTGGGGGGGGGTGTCTTTTTTTTTCTATTCCCATTTTGGCTTCTTCTTTGTATTTGTTTCTGTGTATTAGGTAGATCTGCAAAGACTTTGGTTTTGGCCTTTGTCAGGTGCTGCTTGTGACTGACCCTGGTCAATCTGTTTGGAACTATCAGTGATTCACAGCTTGCTTCTACCTTCCTTTGCTGGGCTAGGGTATATGAAGAATGGACCAGGCTGCATACCAAGGCCAGTTTTAGCCAGCAACAGGCCCAGTGAAAAATCAGCTGAAGCCTTGAACTCACTGAGATCTAAGTTAGTTGTTCAACTAATCAGTGATATAGCTTCAGACTTACTCAGCAACCCTGATTAAGCTCCACAGGGTGGGGTAGAGTAATTCCTGTGGGCAGAGCTATTGCTTCCCCACAGGCTGAGGCCACTTGGAGAGGAGTTCTCTGCCTGAGAATGATGGCTTCTGCATTATCAGCAATGACTCAGCACAGGTATCCAGGTGGCAGTTTTTTCATTCTCTCCAGAGAGAACAGCCCCAGACTTTCCTCATGTGTCTGTAGTCAACTCTCTTTTCTGGAGCCCAGGATAAG
>PVKM010029227.1:0-17899 GCA_004027735.1 Carollia perspicillata | reverse complement strand
ATCAGTGGAACATGACATAGTAATTTCTGTGTTCTTGTGTAGTTAATATAATTCAACTCTGCCTACTTCTACACTTTCTCTCACAAAGCAATGATCACTATGATTGATTAAGAGCCTACACTACAGAGGTAATTAGTTGCCAATATCTTATTCTACCTTTCATTCATAGTAATAGAACAACCATTTTTAATTAGACATTTGGCCATCTACAGTCAAAGTTGTATTTCTCAGAATATCTTACAGCAGGTTATTCTTTCTGAGGATAACTAAGTTTAGCTAATGAGATATAGATAGTAATATTCTATTGTATTTCAAGAGTATCTCCTTAAAAGAGAAGTCTACAGGGCTTCCTTGTCCCATCCTAAATTTTACCATGTGGGATACAGATGTGATTACTAGAGATTCTGTGGAGGAGCTTCATCCAGCAGAGCTCTCCTGGCCACCACGGATGAGAATAAATCTACCAAGACATGATCTGCTTGGGGAGAAAAGGCTGACCAATCTGTGAGGAGAAAGGTCTCGAGCCTCTCTCTTAATGGGCTTTTATTGAGTTTAGCTTGCATAAGGATGCATATCAAAGAAAGGAGGTATGGTTTACAGATAACATTTCTGAGATCACAGGGGTCCTTTTGAGTCAGGGTCTGTCTGGTAAATAGGGTAATGCCAATCGGCCATAAAACCTGGGGAAACAAACTTATTTTGTGCATGGACTCCTAACATTTAAATTGAAGACATTCTTGGCAAAGCAGGTTTCACAGGATTTTATGCATTCCTTCTCAGGCTTGATCGCTCCCCTGCTGGGAACCACCAGTTCTAGCACAGGGCTGCACCCCACTTCAGCATTGTTTCAGGCCTGAATCAGGTGGGGGATGAGGGCAGCCAAGAGATTAGGAGACTTTTTGCAGCTAGAATGAGTACCCAGGCTATGATAAACCAGACAGGTGAGGGTCTTTTGTCTCTCCTTAATAATCCTCTAAATCCTCCCCTGATAGCCCCTTCAAAACTGCACCTGTCTTGAGGTTGTTCCTTCTTTGATGAATCTTAGCCATCATTGACTATCCAGTCATCCTCCAGGGGCCAAGGAAGGTGACGTAAAAGGGGAAGAGGCTGTGCCCCTGCCAAGAGGATAAGTTTTATCTCCTTAATGGCTTATGGTCCCAAAATCTCCTAGCTGTGGAACCTTTTCACCTGTAGGCAAGGTTACAGCTCCTGAAACCAGGCAGGGTGGTTCCCAACAAGATTTAACAGTCATTTTGGATTCTAAAGATAAATCCACAGTGGAGAGAGCAAAGCAGTGGTCTGGGAAGAACTTGGGCATCTGAGAATTCTAAAGAGTCCAAAATAAGTCTTGGATTGTGTACTTCTGAAAAAGTAACCCTCTACTCTTCCAAAGCACTGTTATCTTCAAGTTTACTGTTTGTAACAGATACTTTTGACACCCCTTCCCATATCCTTACCTCATCCCTGAGTTTGCTGACCACCTTGGTAAGATAACTTCCCACCCTAGAGCCTCTGTCTCTATGCTTCTCTGTCTGATGACTTTCTCTGACTGCATGTAAACTTGCTCAACAAACCATAGGCACAGCTTGGCACTGCGTAGCAGTAGCAGTCTTGTGGACAATATCCACTAAAGAAGAACCATTTCTGTCTTTCTAGGGGACAATTCTGATACTGTTTCTTTAGGTTTCCTGGACTCCAGTATATGTGAGATAGAGGTGCCCAAAGAGGTAACCTGCTGTTTAACTGCATTGGCTTTTCTCTCTTCTTTCTTTTTTTCTTTCTTCTACCTCATTCATGTTTCGTAGAATCACCAAAGTCTTGGTCTCTCAGTCTACTCCTGGAGGAACCTCACTAAGACACAATGACTTACAGCTTCACCAAATTCAACTGGTTACATCTTAGCCAAGAATAGCTTAGATATGGCTATGCAAACACCAGACCCAGTTGGTCTGCATACAAGAATCCCAGCTAAGGAATGATTAGAAATGTATACAAAGAAATTTGAAAATGGATACAAATGTTTGATTATTAGCAGCTCAATTTAAGAGTCAGAGGGAACAGATGATATGTATGAGAGACTAATATCACCCTTATTTAAGTCTGATCTTCTCCCTGACCAGTTTTTGACAATGTATAACCAAGGCAGAATGAAGCTAAGTCAGAATTTCTCCCTACCCTTCTGTAGCAACTATCACATCTCTTCAAATGGGTTCAGTTCATTCTCACCTAAACAACATGGGCAAGAACAGCATCTTTATTTGCCTGCCAAGTAAAAATGAGATTATGATTCTCTCGGCATGACCTAAAGGGATATTCTACACAATGGCAATATTCAGGTAGAAATATCCATATTTTCTAAACAAATGAACCTTTAATGCTGTTATGGTAAAACATTGTAATGCATTTTGATAATCTAACTCTCTTTCTTACAATAAATTTTCCTGAATATTAAGACTCATTTTTTAACATCCTGGCTGAGAGCTTTGGTTTATGCTAAAGATTTTCAAAGAAAAATGCTGCCATGAATACCATGATTCATTAGAACATCATTCTAAGAATTAGTCCTTTCAAAATTGGGTCTTTCAAGGAAATGTATGTTTTCCAAATAATTGTCCTTGGATCACTACATCTGGGTATGTAACATCCTCCCTGCCATAAGGCTAAATGATTTTAATGTGTGGAAGGAGCTGGTGACAGTGGCAAAGTTAATAGGGTGCTACTTAAGAAATAACTGGACATTTCTCTTGTTTTATGAGGCAATAATTTTACTCCCTAGTGGATAAAAGACTGGAAAAAAACTGGATCGCTGCCAAAGATATAACCTATACTATATCGAGTAGTGCCATTACTTGTCTCTTAACTGCGTCTTGGAGGTCATATCACTGCTTACAGAGGAAGCTTTTCTGACAACTTTTTCTGAAAAATCACATTAAACAAATATCAGCCAAATAATGCAAAATTGTAGTGTTCAGTCTTCCACAGATAACTTATGGAGCTGACTTTCCTCTTCCAAAATTCATTGTCCTCATTATTATCATATTGTCATTACTTCTTATGCAAATAACCCAGGGGATAGTTAAGTCATTTACATCATTTTTTGTAAATACTAACACAGGAAATCTTGAGGATTACTGTCTCGGAATTTTTGGCCTAAAAAAAGGAAACACCTTCATTGAAAAGAAGGGGATTACTGTTCACATGTTCTGTGTTGCTCAAAATAAATAAGCATTAAAAAGGAAGTATTTCAAAAGGCAATGAATTAAGTACATTTCCTGCCCAAAGGCAAATCCTAAGAGAATCCTTCTTGAAAAATCAGCTATTGGATTTGTTTCCACTTACCTGACTTAAAACAGTTAACCTTTCCACATTAAGAAAATTATGTTCATAATACCAGAACAGGCCTCACAAAAGTACACAACAATGAAAGTGGCATGGTCTAATAAAGCCAGTGGCCAAGTTGGTCTGCTAGAAGAGCAGTCTTTTGTGTTCCCCCTTAATAGGTTGCACCTAGGAGACCTCCCAAGTCACTCCCAAGTTGTCTGATTTAATTTGTTGACCTTGCTTAAGACAGATGAGAACCAAGTTTCTAAAGTAGCAGAACATTTCATCCCTAAAAGAAATTTACCTTATATGTAGGTAGCCTATCATGCTCAGAATAGAGAAATCAATTTATTTGAACCAGGCTATATGTGGGATTAAAATAACTGCTAAAATTTCCAATATGCATTAATTTTTCCCACAAGGATATTCTACGAATAATTGTGAATTTCTAATTATAGTGCTGTGCTTTGAATTTACTGATCGACATAAACTTAAAATCCTATTACAATTTTAACTCATTTGCCTTATTAAATAGTTTGGGTGTTGATATTATTATCCTCCCACATGTATAAATACTTAATGCAGCTGAAAGGTTAAGTAACTTCACCATCAACACAAGATGAACTTTGTTGTTTCATTCAAGCCCATTCTCCTTCTTCAACTAGAATGAATTATACTCTCTTCTTTGAAAAAATTGTGCCTGTCCACAATCTGGACTCCAAGAGGACCTTAGTCCATGTATACACTGCTATACTGAAGAAAAACATGGGCATTTCATGGAATCTAACAGAGGACACCTGCAGAGAAGCCAGGAGACCTTCCTTTACTCAGCCCACTACACTCCCCATGTTGTGCCAGGGGTGTCCTCTAACACTGAGCACTGAGAGAGCCCATTCTTTTTCCTCTCTTCCTCTAATCCACCATAAAGTCAGAGTGACATGAAGAACTAGGCCAAACCAGGAGAGTGATGACATTATCTTTGGAACATTCTTACCTCACCTTCTCCTGCTCCTACTTTCCCAACCAACCCAAACCCTCCTTTTTCTTAATAAAAAATGCACCCTATCTTGTTCCCAAAGCTTCTTTCTATCTATGTTTGTTAAGTGGGTTCAGTGACTTCAAGAAATTGAGTTGAGTAGAAAGGGATCCTGGTGCTTGATACAGACCTACATCATTTTACCTGTAAAAAGAAAGCATAATGATTAATTTGAGGTGTCAACATAGCTAGCCTATGGTGCTCAGTTGTTGGTCAAACACTATTCTAGATGCTACTGTGAAGATATTTTATAGATGTGATTAACATCTATAATCAATTGACTTTAGGTAAATGAGATTGCATTTAATAATGTGGGTGAAACTCATCCAATTCATTGAAGGCATTCTGAGCAAAAACTGAGGTTTTGTGGTGAAGAAGGAATTCTGTTTCAACACTGTAACATAGAAATTCAGCTTGAGGTTCCAGCCTTGAGGCATAGCCTATAAACTCAAAACTGTAATACCCACTATTACTTGAGTTCGTAGCCTGTTGGCCTGTCCCAAACTTGCCAGCTCTCACAATTGTGTGAGCCAGTTCATTAAAATAAGTCTGTTTACATCTGTGTGCATGTGTGTGTCCTATTGATTCTATATCTCTAGAGACTCTGATGGCTACAGAAGACAACTAACATCTTCGGAGCATCTACTATTGTCAGGAATGAGGTGAATTTTCCGTAAGTAACCATGCAAAAGAGTCTGGTATATATTTCACAGTTGTTACTGAAAGCGGATTATGCCAAATATCCCAAAGTCACCTCTCATCCTTCTTCACTAATGCTGCATAGTTTGGCAATGGATCATAAATGTTATTTTGGCCCTAAGGGAAAAGTTCAAATAAGCAGCAGGCAAAAGAATGACCATAAGCTGCCCCCCACTCCAAAATTTGAAGCCTACTAAAAAATGGAAAAAAACTCCCTGATACCCTTCAATAAAACAGAATATTCAAGAATGAAACATAGAAACTAAACACTGCATACTGCTAAATATTTAAAAAGATAAAAAACTGCTACACAAATTTTATTTTAGGATGTGTAATTTTACATTTTCTTGAGGGAAAAAAATAGAAATAATGTAAAAATGCTTTATGAAATGGAGGTACTTTGCAATTTATGTATTCTCTGAGGTCAATTCCTATAATTTCTAAGAAAAAAATCTCGGTGCCTAGTTATAAAATAAACTAAAGAGGTGGAGTAGTTTGCATGTCATTATATATGTGCCTGAAGCATAAACCATACTTTACTTTATCCCAGGGAGAATATAGCCTGGCTAGAGGATGCAGATGAAAGATTTAAAAATCAACAGCATAATTAGGATATGTTTTATGGAATTTCTTTCAAAAAATATACAGTTTACCTAACCTAGGCTGTGTAACTCCAGGCAGTGCCCCTCTTGTAGTTTCTTCCTAAGCACAAGAGGGCAAAACATAGGACAAAAACAGCCACAACAAAACAATGCCGGTATCAGTTATAATCATAACCCACCATTTACTGAGGGACTGTTCTGTGAACCTGGAAAGATTTCCCCTGCATTGAATAAGTAGCCATCAGTTTCTGGCACTTTCAGCTCTAAAACATCTATTATTACTCCAAATACTCTATCAATAGATGCCACTAATTTACTCCAGTTGACAGCCAGTTTGAACAGGTAGTAACAAGCAAGGTCATCCTTTGAACTACACCATGAAGGAAAACTTAAGGTTCTCTTCCAAAAAGTTGGTACTATTTCACAAATGGCGCCAACACTCCCATTTTAAGCTTAGCTATCAATCACACCACCATGCAAATAACTTGAAAGAGTTTGTATCAGCCAGGATTCTCCAGAAACATCAAACTAGTGGGAGAAGCAAGTCTAAAGCCTGTAGGGCTGACCAGAAGGCTTTTAGAAACTGGGGCTGCAGGGGATGTTGCATTCTGAGGCAGAATTCCTACCTCCTCCAAGAAACCTGAGTTTTTATTCTTAAGGACTTTCAACTGATTACATGAGGCACACCCACATTATCTAGAGTAATCACCGTTACTTTAAGTCAGCTAATTGTGGATGCTAACCATATCTACAAAGTTCCTTCACAGTAACTCCTAGATTAAAGTTGAATTAAATAACTGGGAGCTACATTCTAGCCAAGTTAACAAATAACACTAACCATCACAAAGCTTACATGTGTCTTCCTCCTGAAATCAGGCTACAATCAATCCCTCCAAAAAGATTAAGTTTCGCTTGGACTTTCAAGTACACAAAATTGGAGAGAAGCAGAAAGAGGAACAATTGTGAAAAAGAAGTAAGATTTACAGCTTTAGGGTTAGCTCAGATGGGGACCCAGATTCTCAAGCTGTCTTATCAGAAATTTCTCTCCATTTCTCATCTCTGATGTCTTCATGTAAGCTTTACTTTTAGCCATTTTCCTTGTAAGTGTGACTGATTAGTATAATTACTATATAAGGAGACAAAGAAGGGAGACCAGTATGGAGATCTAAGTAGATAAACACAAAAAAGTGGAGCCTTTTCTTTGCTGTGGCTGCAGCTGTGGTGCAGGGCCTAGAGGCTGCTTCAAACTCAATTTCTATGACCAGTAATGGGACTTTTGTCCAAAGACCACTGCCCTGATTGTGTCACATTAAGCCCATGCATTTGCTCCCAGCCTTTCCTCACTTCACTAAATCCACATACATGAGTGTGTGAACATGTGTGCTTATTTTAGGAAGCCATACAAGAAGGGTGTATACAGTTTAAAATGCTGGTTAGAACAATAAGAAGGGTCTGAATTCTTGGAAACATGTCTTACTAAGACAATTAATGTCACTTCTCTCTACAGTTTTCCTAATTCAACTGATGGGAAGTTATTCAGCCTTCAAAAATCCCATGCTGCACTTTGGTCACCTTTGCACTAGGTCAAAGACATTTGTGATAATCATCATACTGAGCAAACCATAAGACATAAGCCCTCATGTATTTGGTGACATCTTCAAAAGGGACTCTGCTTAAACTTTGAAGTTAACCACTAAATAGCTTCCATACATATGTATACATATGAGGGAATATATACATATATGTACATATACATATATAAATGAAATAATTTATCTTAAATACTCATTAAATAAACAATAAATTTAAAAAAAATAAAGTCAGAGGATCCCAGATTTCATCATTTCCTCACTATTTCTTAACTGTCTTTAAATTCTTGGATTGGAGCCTGAGGTCTTCCTCAGTAGTTTTTTTTAAATCTCTATTCTGGCTCTGCACCAGTATCTCTCAGCTTCTTATCTCTCCATTCATTGCTTGATTGTGTTTCCTCAACCATATAGCTTATGTTACCTGCCTGGTCAGTACAAGATAATCAAAGGAGAAAGATTTATTTTGCCTTTAAATGAAGTCATAAAAATTTTCATTTGGCAGGTCAAGATCTCCTAATCCAACTACTTACTTGATGGTTGATAAAACTAGGCCTGGAGAGGTCATAGAATTCGCCTATCAGCACATAACTAGCTAGAGGCTGGACAAGAGACAAAGACACAGGGAAACAAAGTTACATGCAGCTCCAACTAAATAGCCATGGGAGGGGAAAATGAAAACAGTGAAGACAGTGATGGTACCCTGGTTAAAACAACTCCATCAGCATGACAGCTGCCACCAGACTGCTTGACCCTATTCATTCCTCCTGTCTTTCCAGACACTTGTAGAATTGTGAGTTTTGTTTTCCATGTGGTTGGGTGGAACTATATGTTTTTCCCACTGAGTTGAGACTGGAAAGGACAGGTAACCCATCACCTGGGTTCATGACTAAGCACTACAGGTTATGGTACTTGTTCTTCCCATTGAACTTCACTGAGTTGGAAGTGACATATAGCCTGCCAACCTGAGTCACTGAGGAGGACTATAAATGACCAACAGTTATTTTATTCCATTTCTTTTCTGGCATCTGCAAAGAAAGAAAGTAGGATCAATAAGATTAGAGCATTAGAGACAATGCAACATTCCAGATCTGAATTATAGTCCCATCACTTGCTATATGTGTGGCCTTAAGAAAGTTATTTAACCTCTGGGCCTTGGTTTCCTATAAAGTAGAGATAATAGTACCACTGAAAAGGGTCACTATGAAGATTAAATGAGCTAAGATATAGCCAGCAGCCATAGTATGTTTAAATTTTTGAGGCACTCGATTAAGTATTATATCTTACTATTACTATCAGAAATTGGTTCTGCAGGGACCCATGCCATATTCCTCTCCATAATAACACATTACCTCATATTCCCTATATTTATAACTCCTGCTCTTTTCCTGAATATGTAACAGACACTGAAGTAGCATTATACTGCTAAGACGGTTAACCCAACACCATAACCCCAGCTCTCATGCTAAACAAATCTTTCAATAATTAGCAAACTCAGCTCTTCAATCTTCTTCTTCTTCCTGCTACTTATGTTTTAAAGCTGGAACTATATATAATTCCAGTTACATCTAAGAATTATGACATTGGCAAATATTAAGTGTTTTTACTAATGGCTTGAAGTATGCTAGTAAGGTAACCAAGAAGATTTTATTAATTTCAATGAGTAATTTTTCTTTTGTATAGAAGAATGCAATTGGAAGATGGCAACATAGGAAGCCCCTGAGCTCCCCTGTTCTAAGAACAGGAACAAGATGAGGATGTTCACTCTCACCACCTTTATTCAATATAGTGCTAGAAGTCCTATCCAGACCAATTAGACATGATAAATAAATAAAAGGCATCCAAATCAGAAAGAAAGAAGTAAAACTGTCTCTATCTGCCCATGACAACGTATATAGAAAACCTTAAAGACTGCTTCAAAAATTGTTAGAATTAACAATTTCAGTAAACTTGCGGAATACTAAATCAATACACAAAAATCATTTGGATTTCTGTATACAACAAACTGTCAGAAAAATAAATTAAGAAAACAGTACCATTTATAAGAGCACCAAAATTAATAAAATACTTAGGGATAAATTAACCAACAAGGTGAAAGATTTGTATACTAAAAACTATGAGACATTGATATAAGAAACTGAAAAAGACACATATAGATGGAAAAATATTCCATGTTCATGGATTCAAAGAATTACAGTTGTTAAAATGCCCATACTACCCAAAGCAATCTCTAGGTCCAATGTGATATTATAAAAATTCCAGCCCTGGCTGGTGTAGCTCAGTGGATTGAGCACGGGCCTGTGAAGCAAAGGGTTGCGGGTTCGATTCCCAGTCAGGGCACATGCCAGGGTTGCAGGCCAGGTCCCCAGTGGAGGACACATGAGAGGCAACCACACATTGTTTCTCTCCCACTCTTTCTCCTTCCCTTCCCCTCTCTCTAAAAATAAATAAATAAAACATTAAAAAAAATTCCAATGGCATTTTTCACAGAAATAAAAAATAGTTCTAAAATTTGTGTAGAACCACAAAAAGTTCTAAATAGCCAAAGCAATTTGAGAAAAAACAAAGCTGGAGGCATCATACCTCCTGATTTCAAACTATATTACAAAGCTATAT
Organism: Carollia perspicillata; assembly: GCA_004027735.1. Classification (NCBI taxonomy): domain Eukaryota; kingdom Metazoa; phylum Chordata; class Mammalia; order Chiroptera; family Phyllostomidae; genus Carollia; species Carollia perspicillata. Next base: position 8,039 of record PVKM010029227.1, on the reverse strand, counting down.
TAATCAAAACAGAATGATACTGGCATAAACATAGAAACATAAATCAATAAAACAGAATAGAGAGACTAGAAATAAACTCATGTATACATGTTCAATTAATTTTTGACAAAGGAGCTAAGAATATACAATTGGGAAACAACAGTATCTTCAACAAATGACGTTAATAAAACTGAAAAGCCATGTATAAAAGAATGAAATTGGACCATTATCTTATACCCTATACAAAAACCAACTCAAAATGGACTAAATACTTTAATATATTACCTGAAATGTAGAATTCTTAAAAGAAATCACAGGGGGTAAACAACTTGATGTTGGTCTTGGAAATGATTTTTTGTATTTGACATCAAAAGCAAAGACAACATAAGCAAAAATAAACAAGTGAGACAACAAACTAAAAAGCTTTAGCACAGCAATAAAAGCCATCAACAAAGTAAAATAGCAACCTACAGAATGGCAGAAAATATTAGCAAACCACATATCCCTTAATGAATTTATATCCAAACTATACAAGGAACTCACACAACTCAATAGCACAAAAACAAACAATGAATTAAACAATGGGCAGAGAACTTGACTGGGCATTCAAAAAATACATAAATGGATAACAGATACATGAAAAGGTGTTCACTGCCACTAATAATGAGGGAAATGCAAATCACAACCACAATGAGATATCTCCTCACACCTGATAGGAAAACTAGTATCAAAAAGACAATGGAGAACGAATGCTAGCAAGAATATAAAGAAAAGGAGTGCTTGCACACCGTGGGGGGAGTATAAACTGGCACAACCACTATAAAAAACAGTATGAAGTTTCCTCAAGAAACTAAAAATAAAACTGCCATATGACCCAAAACCCTACTTCAAGATGTATATCCAAAGGAAATTAAATCATTATCTTAAAGAGTTACCTGTGTTCCCAAGTTCATAGAAACAGTATTTGGAAGAACCAAAGTACAAAAACGACTTAAGTGTTCTTCAATAAATTAATGAATAAAGAAAATTTGGTATCTATCTACATAATGGAATATTGTATATGTAACATATGTAATGGAATATCACATATGTTACATATATAATAGAAAGTTATTCAACAATAAAAAAGAAAGAAATCCTATCATTTGTGACAACATGGATGGATGAACTTAGAGGGTATTATGCTAAGTGAAATAAGCTAGAGAGGGAAAGACAAATATCTCATGGTGTCAGCTATACACTTATATAAAAAAATCTTTAAAAAAATGTTCAACTCAGAAACAGAGAATAGAAAAGTGGTTGCTAAGTATCAGGGTCTGGGAGGTGAGGGAAAAAGGGAGAAGTTATAATATGAATAATTCTGAGTATCTAATGCATATCATGACATATTTTGTTGATAACACTGTCTTGTATATAAGATTGAAATTTGCTAAGAGATTAGAAATTAAGTATTCTCACCAAAAGATACAGAAAAAAAATATAAAAATATGTTGTTTCATCTAATAAAATATTTTTATTATTTTATCATCTAAAAATATTTTGTTAGATAAATCAAAATATTTTTTATGTATTTAACCATGGCTGCTGACCATTTTATCCTTAGATTGTCAAATTAAAAAACAATAACAGCCAACACAATAGCCATCTGGTGAGAGTAAGTCAAAATTACACCTATTTTTGTCATAGTGTTATAAATATGTGTGTGTGTGTGTGTGTGTGTGTGTGTGTGTGTGTGTGTGTACTGAAGAAGATGAGAAAGGTTGAAAATCACTGGCTTAGGTGATCAATTTAATGATTAAAGAGAAATCATGAAATTGACCTTCTTGAGGCATTAATAGCTTAAGTTGTCTTGTAAGTGATTACTAAAACTGTTTCAGCCCACTCCCTTCTTTGGACCACAAAATTTGCATTGACTGGTCTTGCTCTCATTAACAAGAATATAGCACTGTCTCACAATGATTGTAGAGTTCTCCCATGAACAGCTTCCCATGCATCGACTGCACTGAGTCTTCTAAGTTCATGCCCATCTCTCATTAGGTCTCTCATAAATGATTGAGGTGCTGGACTCAACATTTATCTTCATGTATAATTTAGGTTATACCTTCACACATTACATGTTTCCAAACTGAATTACATTACATTGGTTTCTTACTTTCTGTCCTTAATTTTTGTTCATTCAAAGATAGAGGTAATATTTACCATGATTTAAAGTAAACTGTGAGTTGGAGTTACTAAGTGACCAATTAATTAATAGGATATAGCATAAAACATTTCCTTTAACAGAATAGAGCTATTTCTCACTGCCCCGCCGCACCACCCAGCTATGAAGGTAGGAGAAGTTAGACAGTGTGGACACATGAAACATTTAACGTGCATTACTCATGCGCTGATGATGGCTGTCACAGGAGGCACAACATGTCTGCAAAGCCAGTGGAAATCCCACACCCTCAAGCAACTTGAATTCTTTCATACATATACAAATTCTTCCCTTCATGATTTTATCCTCTGAGACAGAAACACACCCAAATACCTCCTCAGAGTTCTCTCCACATCATCCCACCACTATCGCTGGAGGTGGATTCACTTCAAATAATTACTTTATTTGCATAACATCTTAGTACAGTCCCATGAGCACTTGGAAGATGGAACCTTAGTTCAGATCAGCTAGCATCTCAGTTTCCTTGGTTGTACACAAAATATGTGCTTTTAATGCTTTTCTTTCTGCAGTTTCAATAATATAAATATCCAGTCATCTTTTTCTTCTCCATACTGTATCTGTTTCTTCACAAATGCCAACTGGCCAGCATAATTTTCCTGAAGTTCACTCACTTAGCTAAGTTTATTCCAACTAGCTAGGCCTGATCAACTCTGTTCAACAACACAATAGCTTTCCTAGTTTCATTCATATCAACATTCAGCATCAGGAAACATAGCAATAACACAGCATTTCCCAAACAAAATACTGTGCTGGAAATGTTAACCTGTATTCTGGGGGAAGAGAGGGAGTGTTTAGTTTGTTTTAAAGTTTAGAAAATGTGAGTTTAAAATATTTAAATATCTTTATTGCGGGTCTTTTCAGTAATGTATACTATAAAAGCCCTAAAGAGGGATGTAGAATGTATAATTTTACGTACTGTAGGACCATGATTCTTTCCCCTAACTTGGTTTACTGTCATAGAAGCACCGCATGTGGACAATAGAGTACTAAGTGCAGCAGCAGTTAATTCAGGACTGTAAAGTAATTCTCCCTAAAACAGCTCCATTAATGACCTCTGTGACAGTCTTTCAGCTACAGTTATTACACTTATTTATACTGTGCCTTATACAAAAGTGATTTATTATGACTTTAAAAAACATTTAAAAGACCATAAAGTATAAATTAAATGAAAAGAAACATCAGAGTACAGAGTAAAAAAAGTGTGAAGTATGCTGAGAACACACACACACACACACACACACACACACACACACACACCATATTTTTTGGACTGTAAGGTGCATGTTTTCCCCCAAAATTTGGGAGGAATAATGGTTGTTAACGCTGCTGTTGAGTTCTGTTTACATTTATACTGTTGAAATATTATGTTATTTATGTTATTAAATATTTTACCACATTTTTTGCTTCAAAATTTTTGTTCCTATTTTCCTCCTCTAAAACTTAGGTGTGTCTTATGATCCGAAAAATATGGTGTGTATATAGATAGAGAAAGAGAAAATATAGAAACATGTTCTACAATTTATTCAACAAAAGGTAATGGGCACCAAAATTGTCTCTAAGCTTATTAACAGTCAAAATCAAAAAGTGAAAAAGGATCATTTATAAGATTTGTAATGGCCACAAGATAAAAGAGCACATGCTTTTAAAAAGCATGGCATTTTCTATGTGCTATGGCTGAGAAATTTTCTCTTCTGGATCTTCACAGAAATGATGTATGACTTAGCATAGTGGGTCCTAAACCCAGCTACATGTTAAAAATCACCTGGGAAGGTTTGTAAAACACATCTTCCCAGTCCTCTTCACAGAGCTAATAAGTAATATTTTAAGAAGGTCCCTAGGTAATCTTTCAACCAGTCTGCAAGATCAGAATCAGGACTTCCTATTTGATAGACAATATACCCGTTAAAGTTGTTTGAGCAGCTGCTTTAGCCCAAGATTTTTACCTTCACAATGAAATATATACTTAGCCAGTTACTTGAAGATATTTTTTAATGTATTTTCAATTGCCCCCCTGTTCAAGAGCAGAGGAATTTGCTATAAATAAAAATATATATTGGAGCCTCACTTCTCTGAAAGCCTGTGATTTTGTTACCCAGTTTAAGTATTCAATAAAGTGAGTGAATATTTATTTGGAAAACACTCAACTACAACAAAATACAACTTAAAAACAAAAACTTTCATTTACAAGAATACTCTTCTAACTCAAAACCATCAACATTATTAGGCAACAGAATTTGCCACTTTTGAAAGCTATATAAACAAACACAGATACCAAACCAGAAAAAAATTGATAAGATACACAAAATTACCTCAGTTGCCTTACAAGGTGACACTGGATGTATTAAACAAAAATTGGAAAGAAAATTTAATTTACAAATCTCACAAGAATATTGTTTTTTTATTGTAACAGTTAGTTTATGCTATGAATTTTCCCTCAAGAAGGAAACACCAACAGAGAGTAATCTCTAGAAATTTTCACACTCTACTACAAAACAATAAAAGAGACCAAAAATTATCTAATCAATGTTAGAAGAAATGTCAAAATAAAGCCCAGATTTATATTCCTTCTGGGGCTGCTCACAATTGCTGGGTTTTGAAAGCGCAGAAATTGCAGTTTATTAAGGATGCGCTCAACACACAGGACTAAGACAAGGATGGCTTCAAAAGTGACAAGGGCTCTGTCAGCATGAAGTCAGGAAGGCCTGTCACCACAAACTGCTGCTGTTTGTTGAAAACACTAAGGACTACAAGGACATTGTTTTTCTTAGTTATCTTAGGTCCAAAAAGAGCAAGAAAAGGGAAAGCCAACAATGGTGAAAATGACAGGAAAACAAAATGTGGTTCAAAAAAGAAGAACTTGCCTTGGCTGGTATAGTTCAGTGGATTGAGCACTGGCCTGTGAACCAAAAGGTCATCAGTGTGATCCCCAGTTAGGGCACATGCCTTGGTTGCCAGTGACAGCCTTTTGGCTACAGTTATTACATTTGTTTATACTGTGCTTTATTTATACTGTGCCTTACTGGGTCCCTGGTGGGAGGGTAGGGTGGATGAGAGGCAAATACATATTGATGTTTCTCTCCCTCTCTTTCTCCCTCTCTTCTCTTCTCTCTAAAAATAAATAAATAAAATCTTTTTAAAAAAAGACGCAGAAGAACTCTACAACAATTAGAAGCAAAAGTGAGTTACCTAACTCTAGACAAGTTCAGAAAGAAGTCACTGGACCATTTGGCTGGCATGTTGTAGAGCAGTGTCCCTCTAGCTCCAGAGTGTATACGAATCATTGAGAAGGCTTCATGAAACAATGTGTTGGGCCCTAGTTCCAGAGTTTCTGGTTTGGTAGGTCTAGAGTAAGGTCCTAAAGTTCACATTTCTGACAAGTTGCCAGGTGATGCAAACTGTTGTTGTAGAATACGAGTGAATGCCTATGAGACCTAGATAGACCTGGATAAGGTTACTCGGTTGGACCTGATAGTTGTCCTGGGTTAAGTGTTCTGATTTCTCAATGTAAATTACTATGTTTTGCTGTGTATAATGTGCACTTTTATGTCTAATTTTTTTGATGAAAAAATAAGGATGTGCATTATACATGGGTAGTACTAATCCCATGTCTATGTAAATATTTTTAATTTTTTAATTTATGCTCATATATTAAAAGTATAACTTTCAAATGCAATAACAATGTCCACATGCAGAATAACACCTTGGAATAAGAGAACCGGTATTGTTTCTAAATATAAATAAATAAATAATTAAAACAAAAGATTTTTTTCTAGAAGTTTGGGCTAAAAACGTGGGTGTGCACTATACATAGGAATGCATTATCTATGAGAACATTATACGTAGGAGTGCAAAATATTGTAGACTTCCAAATTCTTATAAGAATCTCTTCATTTCTAAGTATTGGCAACTAATATTTTAAAAGCAAATTTAAACAATGAGTGACTTAAACAACACATGTTTATTGGCCTGATTAGGGCTAGGTACTCAGAGTTGGAAGTCTCTCATTGTTGAAGGATTCCTATATCTAGTAACAAACTTTGTTTAAAAATATGTAGCTTTAGAATGACTCTCTGAAACTAAAGGTAAAAGTTCAAAAAACCAACTTATTAAAAACAGTAAATATAATAAACTGTCAATAGTAAAAAAATACCATTAATACCTTCAATTTTTTAATTTACTAGGTAATTTTATATATTACCTCATTTTATCCTTAAATTTGGAAAACAAGTGAGTCAGCTCCATATTGTAGATTAAGAACTTAAAACTCAGAGAAGTTGAATGTATAGAATCTTAAAATCCTATTATGGAACATTTGTACTATTTTTCCTATAACAATAGTTTGATGCTTTTAGAAATTATTCATAGCCATGTCTACTCTTAACATTGGAGAAAAAACCCTTAAGTCTAACAAATGTATACCATGGATCAAAATGGTAGGTTGGGCAATCACCAAGGTCAACACAATCAATAGAAGTAATTATGAAGTAGTACTATATTCAAAATACTGTGCTTACTAAAATAAACCTCCTGAAAAACTTATGAAAAATACAAATGTCCATGCTCTACTCCTGAGTATTCTATTCTAGGCCAATGAGAAGGAATGATTTCCTACTATCACTTTCCCAAAGAAGCTGGATTTTGATGAAAATTGTTTTACCCCCACTCCTTTTTTTAATCAAAAATGTGACCATAAAGAGAAAAAACTAATTCATTTTATGGATATTTAAGGAAGTAAGTACTAAATTAGTCCATAAATAAAAATCTGTTTTCTTCTTCAAGATAGAGAGAAAAAGGATAATCCAGTTCTTTCGATAAGACATGTCTCCAATAACTTTCAGTTCTGGAACTTCTGTCATCTGTGAGTTCTCATCTCATGACCAATGGCACACTGTCTTTGGTCTATACCCCCTTTATATACTATATCACACATCACAGTCCAAAGTCTATGTGATTAATAAAGTCCTAAAGTTCTTTTTTTTTTTTTTGAGGAATGTCCATATTTTTCCAAACATGACATTAGGATACAAAGTCTTCCATGTACTGAAGGTTAAAACCACCCTAGAAATGCATAGTCATTTGGTTATTTGACATAAATATAAGCACACATGTGTACAAATCTATAATAAAACATACCACTTCATTTTCTCCAGGCTGAGTCTTAAACTGAATAAATTGTCTGCTTGCTCCCACAGGGAGGAAATAAGAAAATCATGGCTTTAAATCATAGTTGCTGAGTCAAGTGACTTCAAGGATGTTACAACATCTCTGGGTCTCAGATTCTTGTTTTGACTAAAGAAAAAAATAAAAGCAAAAATAATTATACTTTTTTTCTGGTAGTCTTGGGGTAAGTAAGTGACAGAAATGACATACATGAATGGGACTATCAAGCTTCTAATATTCCCCAATTATTTCCTGCCTTCATCATGTGCCACTGGGTCTAGTTAGTGTAAATCAAGGTTTTTCCACCTCAGCATTACTGACATTAAGACTGAATCACACTTTGTTGTGGGGGCTGCACTATACATCATAGTATGTTTATTAGCATTTCCGTTCTCTACCAACTAGGTACCAGTGACAGCCCCTTGCACACAGCTGTGACAACCAAAAGTGTCACTAGACATTACCCAAATACCCCTTGAGCATGTGAGGAATTTGTCCCTAGATGAGAAACACTGGTATAAATATAGGGACAGTTGTAAGAAACAGATTCAACTTTTGTTTGTGCTTCCAAAAGGAAAGAAATAAGTGTGCATCCTTAAATCTATCTGTCTTTAAGTCTTAATGTTAGAGGATATAAAGCGTGATAATCAAAGTAATGGATGACTCCTTCACTCAGGCAGTA
>PVKM010029226.1:0-17881 GCA_004027735.1 Carollia perspicillata | reverse complement strand
TTTCACCTCTGAGCCTCTGTTTTAACATTTGTTAAATAAAGAATTTAGATCAAATCACCTCTCATTCTCTGGGCTCTAACGTTCTATCATGCCAGGTGAATGCAGAACAATTATATCCATCATGTCGCTGAACTTAAAGAAATGAGAGATTACAGACTGCTCAAAGAAAACGATACTTGTTAAAAAACCGTCACAGTAGCGAAGTGTGATTCCAACACTTCAGAAATCAGCTGTGTGCGTGGATGAGTGCGCCGGTAAAAAGATCGGACTGACTACCTGTGATCTGAGACAAGCGCTCGGTCTCACTCGCTTCAGTCTGCTTTTTACTTGACTGAAGTTCATTCTAATACCTGTGTGTTCCCTTAAGCAGACTCCTTCACATATTTTTTTTAGATGGGAAACAATCTTGACGGGGGGTAGTTAATAAAAACGCAATGCACTATCTTTGAAGAGGTCTTTTCATCCCCGGAACTGGACACCAGCGGATGAATTTGGAGGTTGGCCCACTGTGTCCATTAAATACAACAAAAAAGAAAACAGTGCTTCATGTGTGTGATCACAGTGGAAGTAACGGAATGAAAACAAGCAAAAAAAAATTTTTTTAAATCACAATTTCAAAGAACTGAGTGATGAAAAGTTGAGAACAAGAAGAAAAAAAAATGTTACAATTGGTTGATATGCGATAAAAGGATTCACGGAGGAGAAAAAGGGACAGTGGGAGGGGGAAGAGGCCTGGGGAAGAAATGGAAAAAAGAGGGAGCGCAGGTAATCTCCACCGAGAGAAGGGACTAGCCATTGCTAATTTGGGTGATTGTGCAACGTTACCACATACCAGTTCTAGAACATCACCGTCACATTTTTTTGAATTGAATTTCATACATTGAGCCCTCCGAAATCCACAGTAGTCTGAGGAATTGAGGGAAATCCTTCAGCCAAGTCTAAAGTTGTTTTTCTCCTACGCAGCCACCAGGGGGTGATACATCCCATTCAATTCAACAAACACTCAGAGGTTATCGAGTGCAGGGCACCTGGAGGCTACCGGGTGAATAAGGCACCGCTCATTATATTCAAGGATACTTGACAATACACTTACACACACACACACAAAAAAAAATATATATATATATATAACTCAAGAAGAAAAGAGCTATGAAGTTGCATTTGAGCTAAGTCTGTAAGGCTGGTGGGGATTCATAATAAGCAGAGATGTGTGGTAGGAGGAAGGTTCTAAGGAAATACATTTGGAAAGAAAGATTGGTAACAAAGAACGACTAAGCTTCAGGCTTCTGTTACAGTTGGAATAGAAAGCATTTTCTTAACTCCCTGGTCTGTATACATTCAACATCCACAGACCATTGAATGGGGATTGGTTCCGTATGTAAGAATTCAGTTACTTAAAGAAAGATTCAACACAAAGTTTTAATGCAATTATAAACTGTATTAGCGAGCGTTTCTTTTGGATGGGTGAGGCGAAATTGCTTCCAGTCTCTCATCGTGTTATCTCTGTTTGGCTCCACAATCAAAAGCCTGAACTATAGTCTGGTTCTTCATCAAGCTAGTTTCCTTTTTTATCCTTCATTCCTATTTCACAGGAAAATATACATCACAATTACAGATCTTTGGCTATGGCAGTAAGGGACTCTGGTTCTGAGAGTTGGTTCCAGATATTTGGATCAAACATGGACCCCAAAATTTTGGAGAGATTTCTCTCCAAATTCTAGTGCTCTGTAGAAGCACAAAGCAAATGAGATTATCACACTAAACACCAGAAATCTAGATGCCTAGTCCACTTTTAGGATACATTTGGCTCTGACTGTAAATTTTTCACAGTTCATTACAGCATTTCTGTTTTAACTTTTTTGAAAGATTTTATTTATTTATCTTTAGAGGGGAAGGGAAGGAGAGAGGGAGAGAAATATCAATGTATGGTTGCCTCTCATGCATCCCCTGCTGGGAACTGGCCTGCAACCCAGGCATGTGCCCTGACTGGGAATCGAACTGCGATCCTTTGGTTCGCAGGCCCGTGCTCAATCCATTGAGCTACACCAGCCAGGGCCTGTTTTAACTTTTATTCTTTTTATTTTTACAGATTTACTGAGGCATAATTTATATACCATTGTAAGTATATCTTATAAGTGTACCATTAAATGATTTTTAATACACTTACAAAGCTGTACAATTATGACCTTCAAATTTTAGAACAATCCTTTCCACTGTGGGACAGGGAGAAGTTTCTCCTCTCTTCCCTCTTGGTCCTTCTGGCCTAAGAATTAAATTGGCATGAGATAGGTTGACAGGAGAAAATAACCACATTTAATTACATATGTACATGTGTGCATTCCCTTAGAATATGGGATCCAAGGATGAATTGGGAAGTTGAGGCTTACCTGTCACCCTGAGCTAAGGAGAAGGGGTGGGTAGTGGCTGGAACTTCAAAGGGACAGAAGGCAGCTCACAATATGTGGGCCCGTCTGTAACAATGGGGCACGGGGACTCTGATCAAAGGGTCTCACGAGGCTCCTCTCTGTCCGGTACTCCTCGTTCCTATAAAACTATAGTCACCTGTGATGATCGCTCCCTTCCTGGAGCAGGTCCTCCATCTCGATGATTTTAGGCAGTTACGGGGAAGCCACAGGGTCTTCCTGGGTATTCAAAATAACCAGCATGAGATAGTATCTCCGGAAAAGGCATGTTTTGGGGTGTCAGACTCTGTCTCCCTCACCCAATTCCCTTGAGCGCATTGCAGACAGCCTCCCTTCCCATACCCAGCCCCACCCAGGCAGCCCCTGATCTACTTTCTAAATGTGACTTTTCTGGACACTTTATACTGTATGTGGTTTTGTGCATTTGGCTTTCTTTCACTTAGCATAACGCTTTGAAGATCCATCCATGTTGTAGCAAATACCAGCGTAGCATTGTATCAATCGCTGAATGGAATTCATTGCATGGATACGTTACATTTTATGTATTCATTCACTAGCTGATGGCCATTTGAATTGTTTCCAGGTTTTAGTAATAGGGCCAAAAGTAATTGTGCACGAGTCTTGTTAAGTGGAAAAGCAAATGCACTGGGCAATGAAGATGATTTGGGTCAGCCTATTGCAGTAGGGAGAACGTTCGGGAATGAGAAACATCTCCAGGAAAAGGAAGCGGGGCTGGGATTCCACGGAGTCGGAGAAACAATGACGTCATCAGTAGATCCCTTGAGAGTCTTAGGAAAAATGGAAGGAAACGTGAAGGAGGCAAGGGGGCTCTCAGAACACGAGAGCAGGAGGATTTCTCAATGTCGCTGCTTTCCGGAAGCACCGGGCTCAGAGAGCCACGCTGCAGTGATCAGCGAGGGCATGCGCATTTACTTCTCACGGGTAGGTTCCTAGGGGCAGAATTGCTAAGTTATGTTTAACATTAAAAAAAGTGTTTTCCAAACTAGCTGCACTATTTTCCATTCCCAACAACAGTATAAGAGGGTTCCCGTCTCTCCACATCCTCATCCACATTCAGTAACGTCTCTTTTTTATTATGGCCAGTCTCGTGGATATGAAGTGGTGTCTCACTGCGGTTTCGATTTGTATTTTCATACGGAGCACCTTTCCATGTACTTATTTGCTGTTTATATACATCTGGTGAAATATCTCTTCAAATCTATTTTAATTGGGCCTTTGCATTATTGACTTGTAGGAGTTCTTTACATATTCTGCATATAAATCCTTTATCAGATACATGTTTTGCAAATATTTTCACCCAGTCTGTAACTTGTCTTTTCATTTTTGTTAATGGTTTTTAAAGAGCAAAAGTCTTTCATTTTAGTGAAGTTCAACTTATCCATTTTCTCTGTTATTGCTGCAGTTTTGGTGTCCTGAGGACTCAGCCTAACTGAAGGTCACAAAGATTCTCTCACATTTTATCCTAGAAAGTCTATTGTTTGGGCTCAAATTTAAGCCTATGACTAATTTTGAGGTGATTTTTGTCTGTGGTATGAGGCGAGGATTGAAGTTTGCTTTTGCATATGGATATCCGCACCATTTTTTAAAAAGACTGACCTTTCTTCTATGAAATTGTCTTAGGACCTCTGTTTAAAATAGACATAACATAAATGTAAGGGCTTATTTCCGCATGCCCAATCCTTCTCCATTGCTGTAGACGCCGGTCCCTACGCCAATACCCTAAGCGGCACAATAATACCTTATACCACACTGCGCTTTAGTAGTGAGTCTGGAATATCAACCACACATAGTGAGTCATTCCACTTTGTTCTTCCTTGTCAAAACTGTCTTGGTTCCACAAGGATTTGTATTTTTATATATGTTTTATGATCAGCTTATCAATTTCTACAAAAACCAGTCTGCTGGGATTTTGAAAAGACTTGTGGTTAGGCCCTGGTTAGGTCTAGGCCTCACCCAGGTTGTGAGTTCCATCTCTGGTTGGGACACATACAAGAAACAACCAATAAATGCATAAGTTAGTGGGACAACAAATTGATGTTTTTCTCTCTCTCCCTCCTTTCTCTCTCTCTTTAAAAAATCAATAAATACAATTTTAAAAAATAGATATGTTGGTGTAAATCAATTTTGGGGAAATTGCCATCTTTAATATTGTCTTCCAATCCATAAACATATAATGTCTAATTATTTATCAGCAATATTTTATTTTTTTAGTGTATATATCTGGCACTAATTCTGATAAATATATTCCTATGTATTTTGCTCTTTTTGATTCTGTTATAAATGGAATTGTTTCCTTAATGTCATCTTTGGAGAGTTTGTTGCTAGAATGTGGAAATGCACCTGACCTTGTATATTGCTCTTGTGTCCTGTGACATTACTAAACTAATTTATTGGTTCCAGACTTTTCTTTGTGGATTCCTTAGGGATTTCTACATAGAGGATTATATTATCTGTAAATAAAGAGTTTACTTCTTGCTTTCCACTGTGAGCATCTTTACTTACCATTTATTTATTTTTGTCTTTCTTGCCCAGGCTAGGACCTCCGGTATAGTCCTGAACAGAAGTGATGAGAGCAGTGTTGCCTTGTTCGCAATTTTAGGAAGAAAGCACCCAGCCCTCCCTCATCAAGCCTGGCATTGGCTGTAGGCTGTCCATAGATGCCCTTCAGTCTGGTTTGTTGGGCGTGTTTTTCAGGAGGTGTTGGATTTTTCTGCATCTGTGGAGATGATATAGCTTTTACTTTATTTGACTTTATTAATATGGCATATTAAAATAATTTGATGGTTGGGTGTTAATTCAATCTTTCATTCCTGGGACACAGTATACACTGGGAATACACTTGTTCAAGATGTATCATCCTTTTTTCTATGTGGACGAAATTGACTTTTTTGTGTTTTATTAAGGATTTTTGTGCCTATGTTCATGAGTAATATCAGTCTGCAATTTTCTTTTCTTGTGATATCCTTGCTGGCTTTCAGCTGCCCTCATAGGTCTGGGGCTCTTTCTTACTGTAGCCTAACCTACCCTAGCCTGACTGATACAGTTGATGAAAAGAATGATGCAGCTCTGTATTTATATTCTCCAAGATATAGCATCAGCTAGTAAAAGCATGTTATAGAGTAGACTAGACAGTATATGGTGTGCTATCATTTGTACAAAGAAACATCTGTAAACATATGTGTATACGCATCCTATTTCTGTGGAAGAACACACAGGGAACTGGAAACAAAGTTGCCTCTGCGAAAGAGAAGAGAACAGCTGGGGGGGTGGTGAGAAGGAGACTTCTTCCCATTTACCTCTTTATACCTTTCAAATTTTGTAACATGTGCAGATATTGCCCACACACACACACACACATGCAACACGCACACACTCTTATTTCATAAAAACAATGTTTATATCATAAAGAAGCACAGCCACCAAAGCACGGTGGGAGTCGCGGAAACAAGCTTTGTCTGGGAAGAAGCTAACCTGACCCACCACCTCTGACTGTTGCTCAGCAAATACTTCTGATAAAATTTGATTTGCCTTGGAGATCCGTCTACAGAGAGAGAATGTGTTATCCGGCCCCTTCTAGTTATATATTGTTTACTCGGAAAGAAATGCACCGACCATGGCCAGAGTTTTATATAGTACGGTGACTTTCGGGAATGGAGGTCCACTCCCCCGGGGTAGAGGGGACAGACGATCACTTTCCCGGGCTCCCCTGTGACCCAGGGGTCACCAGTCAGACCCACGCGTATGAAACTTCAGCTCAGAGGAGGGAATAGGTGCACTAATCCTCTGTGACAGCACTGGCAGAAACATCTGATCTGGGGGGACGATGTGAAGCTTCAGCATCTCTGGTGGGAGCCATGGGGGCTGTGGTCAGCAGAGACGGCTGTGATATTTATGGCAAAGCAGGGTGTTGTCTGGGCATCGTTCCTAGCTACACGGCTGTGAAGCCCGACTCCTCGGCCCTCGCAGAGATTCTGGAAGAACCTTAATGTTCTTTAACGCATTCCTTTTCTGCTCAGTACAGCTGAAGGCCTGTTCATGACAGCTGACAACCAGATTGGTGTGAATACAGGGATGCCTGCAGGGACAGCCGACGAAACTACGTACTTCTAAGAGAACCCTAAGTGAAAATCACACCACGTGCCTCCTACCGCACACACACCAGCGGTCATGAGAAAGAGACACAGAAGACCCTCTGCCAATTAGTATCTGCACTGCCTTTCGCCCGGTAAACTAGGCTACTTCTTGGGAAATGACCAGCCACACTAACGCTCCCTTGGTTTCACAACAGGAGGCCCACACGGATGTGTTTTGCAGATGGTGAACGGCTTCCGCTATTTTTAGCTGAGACCGCTCTAAGCTGAGGAAACAGGCCCAGGACCAGGATTCCCTTCGAGTCCAGTTCACGCCGTCGGTGACCCCTTCGGTTCCGGGCCAGAGCTGCCCGCAGCAGCACCCGCAGCGTCGCATCGGCCCCTCCGAGCGCCGCTGTCCTGCTCACAGGGAGCCCCCTCGGAGTACTAGGCCACTGGCTCGCCAGAGAGCAACGGCCACGGCCAGCTGAGGAGCCACTGTTCATAAAAGCCTGTAAATTAATATTATGTACTAGCCATAAACAATTATGTACGAAAATCACAAACTGCGGACCGCAAGATACAAATCAAACGTGCTGACTGAAGTGAGGGCACGGAGAGGGAGCAGAGTGGACCCGGGTGGAGACCAGACTGGAGGCCGGCTTCATCTGTACCGTTTTATCTTCACGGACGAAAAGACTAGCCGCAAATGAGGCCAGTGTCTACAGCTATCACATCTCGATGCGGGAAGTGGCGTGTTTGCTACATCTTTCTATATATTTTTCAGTATGGTTAGCTAAAAAAAAAAGTAATCAGAAGTCGCATGTGTTCGGATTTTAAGTAAGAGGCATTTCTACAAGAAATGCAGATGTTGCTTCAGACCTCACAACTTAGGTGTTTCGTTTTGTTTTTTCACAGCAAGACAAGACGTTGAGCTTCTTCTTTCTTGTTCTTTTCCTGATGGGGCAACGGAGAGAGTGGAGGAGCTGTCTCTGACCCATTGGACACCGCGGTCTTTGCAAAAGAACAAGGCACTGGTTCCAGGTGTCGTAGGCTCAGCCTGGGAGCAGGGAAAACACTGAGGACCGCTCTCCCTGCTCTCGACGGCCCCACCACTTCAGCGGGCCCTTCCCTTAGGTGGCGCCTTCCCACTGCTCACTCAGTCCAGAGCTTACGTGCTTCGTGCTCAGGGAAGAGGAACTGCAGACACACGCTCTCCCACAGACCTGCTCACACATGTAAATGGGGGGGTCAGCTTGGTTTTGAGGTCACAAGTATTTCTAACTATGGGACACCATGAACTCAGAGCTACTATACAAGCAATTCAAACATATCATGGCCAAATCAGAAAGCTGTATTTCATTCACTTTCTTCACCTTAAACTTCTAAACTCCTCCCCGCCACACACTGTCTCCATCTGGGTAAATGATCCCACCATCCGATTCGATTGCTTAAACCAAAGACCAGACCTCGTCTGGGCGCTCTTCCCTCACCCTCTCCACCCCAGCATCAGTTCCAGAGCGGATAATAATACCAGTACTGGTTTGTGAACTTGTGCTTTGGACCCATACACATGCCCATAACATACGACACGCACACTGAATTGCCATATCAAATTGCAATTTCTTCCCTCGTCCTGAAGAGGGAGACTGTTACAAAGAGGTGGTTTTTATCTTTGATCTTGAAGGAGCTTGGAAACAGCTGGAGCTCGGTGTCTTTCTGTGCATTTTTTATGCTTTTAAATGTTTGGTACCCTCTTCACTCCGTTGCCTTTCCTTTTCTATGGCTGAGAAATGTGCTCCTTTTCTGAGAAATAATTGATGGAAGGTAGGAGGAAAGAGAGAACACGAAAAGAACACGAACTTCTAGTCTGTGGTTTCCTTGCTGACAGGTGGGAGGATCCACCAGAAGTCTGCTCTCCCCTCCGGATTTCCACAGTACTCCTCCTAGACCCCTGTGGCGCTTGACCGCCTTGACCTTGTGTTTCTGTTGTGGGAACACGTGTTTTAACCTCCCTAATTATCTGTACCCTGATGGGGGAGGCTTCTGTCCATATTTGCTTCTGTGTTGTTCCTCCCACCCCCGCCCCCACCCCCACCCCCAAAGTGCCTAGCACAGTTCCTTAGAAAAAGTCTGCCAAATTTCCTCTCCCTTTCTTTCTTCTTTCCTTCTTTCCCTCCTTTCTTCCTTCCATTCTTTCTTCCTTTTTTCCGCACAGAGCGGGAAAACTGTGCTCTAGAAAGCCTGTTTTCAGCTGGAACTGGGTCGGAAGGGGGCAAGGCCTTTGGTACAGAGAGCGTACCTGCCATGAGATGGCCCAGTAAACTGGCCTGCGGAGACTCAGGCGTAGGGCGAGCACGCGCCAGCTAAAGAAAAACATGCTCGCCACCTTGGGCACAGCAGAGTTTGTCAAGCGTCCTCACCAACGTTAGGGAAGAAATTCCTTTATCTCATTCCTGTGGGAAAATTTCCCATCCGGTGAGTTCTGAGTGACTCTAACCTCTAAGGTTGTTTCCAACACCTACTTAGAGGGGATGAGCAATGCCAACCTAACGCAGGTCCTGGAAGCATGAATCAATGGGATGTGCCTGCAAAGGTCATTAGTATACCTGACTACTGAACGTTTCCTCTTAGGGAGTTCAGCTCGACGGCCAAGCAATCTAATACTCATGGGAAGGGAGCCAATAAAAAAACCTGAAAATGTATCATCTCACTCTAGGCAGCGTCCACTCAACAAATAACTTCTAATAATAATAATGTTATATCTGAGAGCAATACATATCTAACACTGCCCATTAAAAGTAGCCTGTAAACCATTTCTTGAAATTGCTTCCCAGCCAGTTTCAAACATGCCTATTAAACCATTAAATTAAACAGAAGTGACTGTGTCATAAAATGAGAATGAAAATTATGTCAGAGAAGACTAGAGGCTAAATTTATAGCATCTAAGTTTTCTTAAAGAAGCAGGAGATAAAACTTTACTAAGCACCACGCTTAAGTTATATAACATATTCTCTGAATGGAAACACGTTTTATCCAACAGCAATTGTTTATTGTCAGGGGAGTAATAACATGAAATATTTTAACAAGGGAGATAGAAATAGTAAAAATAATCAAAGAGAATTTAAGGGAACTGCACCTACAAAAAAGTAAAATATCTCACAATTTTTTTAAATTTTATTTATTTATTTTTAGAGAGAGGGGAAGGGAGGGAGAAAGAGAGGAAGAGAAACATCAATGTGTGGTTGCCCCTCATGTGTCCCCTACTGGGGGACCTGGCCTGCAACCCAGGCATGTGCCCTGACTGGGAATTGAACCAGCAACCCTTTGCTTCAAAGGCCTGTGCTCAATCCACTGAGCTACACCAGCCAGGGAGAGGAAGGTTAATCTTGACCTCAACTGAGCCTGTCTGTCTATTGTCTTTTTGCACCTATGATAACATACCTTTGGAATGTCACAGTAATCCCCGTTTTCTCCGAGCCCTCGGAGCACGACCTCCTACCAGAACACGAGACTCTAGAACCCCTCAGCGTCCTCGGGGTCCCTGCCTGCCGTCTCTATGTGCTGTAAATGTTGTTCACTATCCTGTGTCCACTAGTGTAAAAGAAGTGCGTGTCTATTGTTTTCCTTTTTATCCAGCCTCAGAGATTTCCCTGATTTGCTTTCTCCCACCTCCCCAATCTATCCCTAATGGATGCCATGTAATCACATGCCTTCTCCTTTGACTCTAATGTATGAAATAAGGCGCAAACCTGCCATTTTCTGGAACATTTTCTCAGTCCATTGAGATTTTGCTTCCTGGTAGCTGTCATCAGCTTGGCTCAAATAAACTCATAAAAATTCTCTGCAGGTTTAGACATTTCTTACGTCGACAACTGATATTTAGAACTATTTTTCATATTTTGGACATACTTTCTTTAAAGATGTGATTTGGGCCAGAAGCCTATTTCTTGCAAATAAAATTCTAGATTGTCTTCAATTATTTAATCTTCAGTTATTTATGAAAGGTTTTGGATATACTGAAATAATCCACCAAATTCTAATGTTGATGTGAGTGACGATGTAGGCTCTCGGTGCTTGACTTCCTGCAGGAAAGGTTTCATGACACCAGTCCAGGTGATTTTCGGAGTACATGTATTAGAGCGGGGACAGTGAGACAAAGGAAGAGCTTAAGATAGACGAGGCCAGATCATAGCAACAGGAGTGAGCCTAGGTGGAAAGGCCTTGGCCCTTTCGAAAGAAAGTCACAGAACCAGAAGAAGTGAACTAGCTGGGCTACACGGACTCAGGAAACAAGTTACCAAGGCAAAAAAAGAAGGGCCTTTGGAAAAAGAAAGCCAAGATATGCACCTTAGGATAGAAAGGTGGCCCAGGCTGGTTAGCTCAGTTGGTTAGAACATTGTCTCTGTGTGCCAAGGTTACAGGTTCAATCTCCAGTCAGGGCACATATGAGAAACAGTCAATGATGACATAAGTAGGTGGAATGGCAGACTGATGTTTCTCTCTCTCCTTAGCTCTCTCTCTTTCTCTATCTCTCCCTCTCTCTCCCCTCTTCTCCCCTCTCTCTCTAATGAATAAATACAAATGTTTTTAACAAAGAAAGGTGGAAAGGTACAGGCATGCTCTAGACAGAGAGAGTGCACACACATTGGGTCTTTTGTCTTAAAGGTTTTCATCTGTTTTCTAAAGGCAGGAATTTTAGGGGAAGTCTCAGGACTATCTCAATAGAATATTCATCAGCTGTCCAGGCGTGTCCTTTAAAGGGTCGTGGTCTCAACTGATTGGCTGGCATTGGGGCAGGAGGTCTGCAGTCATTGCCTCTGGTCCTGATGTCAGCCATGACATCACTTCGTCTGTTTTTGCTACTTTTCTGGGCCTGAAGCTGAAACTATAGATATATAGATATCTATATGTAGATATATAGAAACTACAGATAATATCTATAGTTTGTATTCACAAAGGTGGCAAATACACACAGAAATTATTGACAGAAAAAAAAGAAATTATTTGCAGAGGAGGAAAAAGAAGCAAGACAGGAAGAAGAAAAAGGAGAAGAGAGATAGAAGAACAACTAAAAAGTGAGGAAGAACTGGCAAAGAAAGCTAAGCATTTTATGAACAATTTCTTTGGGAGAAAAGTCTCGGCTTCTTTGGTTGAATTCCAAACAAATCTGATCCCGTCACAACCAAGTTGCAAAGGAAAAGTAAAAAGAGATACACAAATTCTGGAGATATTCAGAAGTAGCTGTCACTTAACTCTCAATTTGGGCCCGCATCACAGTGTGAAGTGGTACGAGAGGGCAGGAAAAACTCCATGTCTAAGGAAGCTGACAGTGGTGGTGTGAAGAGCCCTATCTGGCAAGACAGAACTTGAGGAAGAGTGCCTACACTGTCTCTGCAAATATGCCTTGACATTCCAGAACAAGGTGTGGAGTCTTCAACAGGGTTGCCTATGCCTGGGTTATGTGCTGATGGTACAGAATGGTGCCCTGAAGGAGAAGTCGAAATCAAGACCAAGCATTCACGATGAAGAGTTATGTATCATAAGTCACGAGGAACCTGAAGCCAGTGTTTCCTCTCTAGAGAAGCTGCAGTTAAGCCTGTGGCAAAACAAAGAGCAGGTACACTCTATCAGACATGGTTGAAAATAACACGCTTGGCACAGAAAGGGATGTCTTGCCTCCCGATCAGTAAAGGAGATATTGCCAAAAGGAAAAATCAGGAGTCTTCTTTTCAAGCCGTCGGACATCCACACTTTTCGGTAAAAAGGAGGAAAGTGTTCCCCAAATCTTCCTCAGACCAAGGGCAAACAGAAACCAACTTTACCTCAAAACTATTAGCATTGGAACATCAACTTTTTGAGAGACATAAACAAGAGAAGAGAAAAGGTTATTAGCATTACAGATTCAAAATAAGGTGGATAAAGAACAAATGAAGCCACACTGGCAAAAAGGATCCTCAGATGAATGTCTGAGGCTCCGTGCTAGGCCCTCACCTGCAGACAAAATGCTAAGTGGACAGAGGAAGAGTTCCAAAGATAGGAACCTAAAAAGATAAACTGATATACAGCCTGCGAAAGACTCAGAGAGGCCCCCCAAAATGAACATTGGCAACCTCCTGTTAAGATCCAGTTGAAACATTCAGTTAATGTTAAGGGGAAAATGATGCCAAACTCTGCTAGAGATGGATGTATCTAAAAGTGTTCATTCCCTACAGTTTAGTATGTCTCAGAAAAGTATTTTTTCAGATGTTTCAGAGATGCACAGAGTAATGCATGGGTAAAGGGAGTGTTTTAGAAACTAGTAAAACTGGATTGTGACACTGTCTTTTTCTTTTTTTTTTAAGATTTTATTTATTTTATTTTTATAGAGAGAGGAAGGGAGGGAGAAAGAGAGGGAGAGAAACATCAATGTGTGGTTGCCTCTCACATACCCCCAACCAGGGATCTGGCCCACAACCCAGGCATGTGGCCTGACTGGGAATTGAACCAGCAGCTTTTTGGTTCGCAGGCCGACTCTCAACCCACTGAGCCACACCAGCCGGGGCTCTTTTTCTTTACAAATTTGTTCTGCTCTGTGTGCACACTCAGGGTCTGTAATTGAAGGACTGTGCAATTACAAGGGAGGAATATTCAAATGCACTCTGTCAACGTCAGTCACAAGCAAGAGGACTATTCCTTTACTGAATAACTGTGACATGCTAAGTGTGACGATCCTCACAGATGATAGATATAAAAATGCCAACGCCCAAGAAATCTTCAAATGCGTTTCTCTTTTCCCCCACAAAATGCATCTTTTATGGCCTTTGCTTACCTTTTTGTCCTGACTAGTAATCAAAGCAAGATTCTATTATACCAAGTAGTGAAGGAATCAGGTTTAAAATTTAAGTTTGTTTTTTTCTTTTGCTCCTTTTCATGTATTTGTAGATCACTTGAAATGCAACTTCCATAAAACTAACGTAGCCTAGTTTTCATCTTTTAAATTATTTTAAGCATTATATCACTTCCTTTCATTTAAAACCAATTAGGATTAACATAAAATCAGAAAAATCAGGGTTTTCTGGAGAATGAGGAT
The DNA here is from genome assembly GCA_004027735.1 of Carollia perspicillata. Classification (NCBI taxonomy): domain Eukaryota; kingdom Metazoa; phylum Chordata; class Mammalia; order Chiroptera; family Phyllostomidae; genus Carollia; species Carollia perspicillata. The sequence goes on along the minus strand of PVKM010029226.1, from coordinate 4,295 downwards.
TAACTGACAGACAGAAAACAAGTGTCGTGGTCAAGAGGAGTTAAGAGTTGGGTGAGGCTGAAGAGAGCGAACTGATGACTTGGAAGCACCGGAACTGAGTGGGCGATCAGAAACTGGGTCCACCGCCCTGGCTGGCGTGGTTCAGTGGACTGAGCGCTGGCCTGAGAACCAAAGGGTCACGGGTTTGATTCCTGGTCAGGGCACATGCAGACAGGGCCCCCGGTTCAACAGGCAGGTGTATCTCTCACACATCTGTGTTTCTCTCCCTCTCTTTCTTCCTCCCTTCCCTTCTCTCTAAGAAAAGGTCACCTCCTGGGGCATGTACCGGAGGCAGCCAATACCAATAGATGTTTTTCCCTTGCATCTATGGTTCTCACCCTCTCTCCCTCCCTTCCCCTCTCTTAAAATCAAAAATAAAGTAAAATGTAAAAAAATAAAAGTATTTTTAAAAGAAACTGGGTCCAGGATGGAGTAGCAGGTACAGTTCTCCCTCATCCTTTAGTTGCTGAGTGACACAGAAGGCGTTGGGGTTTTACAGCTCGTCACACCGTGGTATCTGGGGTCGAAAACCAAAATTAGTTTCTAAATCACCAGAAATTTGGGAAATTCACATTTCTATTAATCTGCTATTCCGGGGGGGGGGGGGCGGTAAAAAAGGAGATTTACTGCAGCAGAGATAAATCACAATTTACTATGTTGTTGTAACTGAGATGTGAATAACCATGCATTTACTTCCTTATATTAACATTTGTATTGGTCGTGACTTTTACTTGTGTTTATGGACAGAAATATTATGACACCTGGGTTTTGCCCTATATTATCCCTCAAAGTTAAATCACAGGCAATGATTCCATTTTTTCAAATTTAACTTAAGAGACTATTAATCTTTGTTTCATTAACATGAACAACTCTAAGGAAACAAAAATAGTTTTAACAGCATTTCTGTTGTCTAGCCATTCATCCTTTTAAGGTAAAAATACAATAACATGTCCTGGAGCTAAGTCTAGCTTAAATTTGTCAATAGTTTTATGCATTTTTAAGATTATTTTTCCTCCAGATTTTATAATTGAAATTCTGTTCATCTTTGCATACTTACTGACATCTATTCCAATATTGATTGGGTAAGTAACTATGGATAGGATTCTGGTGCTAATTTAAAATTTACTTTGCCCTTTCTCAAAAAAAAAAAGTGATTGCCTTCTGAGTAATGATTGTGCTGAAATATAGTCAGAAACTAACAAAACTTGTCTAAAATAGACCAAAATTTATTTCTCATCCAACTGACAGTTTTCTAAGAGCAATTTCACTTTACATTTTAGGGAAGACAATGTTGGAACTCCTCAAATTAAAAGTTATATAATTAAATCTTCCTGGAATAGTTCATGACCAAAAAGGGGGAAAAATAATGTGATGTATTTAAGATTTATATATTTAATCACTTATTTGCCTGTGAACAAGTGTTCCTGACTAAAGTTGGTTTTAAGATAAATTTTAATTTCTCTATTAGTTTTTCTGATAGTCCTACTATGTATGCCTCTTTGTTAGAAAATAATAAATATTTTGTGTAACTCATTTAAAAACATTATTCTGGCACAGTCCCAAATGAATCACAGAATTTTGTGAAATAGAATTTGTTCTTATTGCAGTTTCACAGAAAGAAAACCCGTGTCTTCACTCAAGACTATGTCATGTAACTATTAGTAAAAACACAAAGAAAGTCATCTTAATTATTAATGCCTATGGTCAGTAGCCGTATTTAGGGCTTATCAAACCACAGTTTGACAAATATTCTAAAAACTGTACTCAGCTTGTATAACCTCTGTGTCACTCAGCATTCCCCTACTATTTCCAGAGCCATAAGACAATTTGAAATGTATAATAAAGCTCAGCGGGGTGATTTTGGTAGAACCATTTTGGCCCAGCTTGTCAAAATTTGAAGTTGTGAAGAGCTGCCTCAATTACAAGAAGGCCTTCAAATATGTGTATTCATCTTATAAGGTTAATTTTCATCTTAAGAAGAAGTCTTATTTTTTTAGAACCTAGAATGAATTAACTTGAACTTCCATGATCCAACAGGATTTAAAACCTGGCAAATCATGGACCCAGTCTTAAGTCAGGAATTCAGCTGTGAAGTATCTGGCGCGTAAAGGGTACTCAGTACTTGAGGGAGGGAGTCGGGAGGAGGGGTGACTCCTTGCTAATAAAAAGGTGATGCGATTCTGAATTGCGGCCAACGAATGCTGTATTGGAAAACGCCCAAGGATATTCGGATTCACATGTCACTGTGTTACAAGTGACAGCGACTTCCACCGAGAGTGTGATGAAAGAGGCACAATTCCATTACAGCTACTCATACTGTTTATGACAGGTTTTGGGGGACATTTAGCCCCCGAGTGAGATTAGTTGCCCTCAAGACAGTAAGTCATTGAAAGTTATTATTGGATTTTTTTTTACTGTCTTTAGTGCAAAGAAAGAAGACGGGAGGAAAGGTGAGAAATTAAAACTTTCTACAAACATAAATGCCCTTATCTCCAAACATTCTGAGGCTTCCTAAAAGAAAAATAGTCAATAATTAAAGAGTCCAATCAATCACAAGCCCTGGAACCAAAGAAGAATGAACACCAAGATTTCCCAAATGGAAGAAAATGATGGTCCTTATTAGTGCTTTCTGAGAAAATGAGTAACTTTACTGCTCTGGGTCCACACAAGGACAGACTTGAACTTGCCTCCAACACATTATCTGATACACTGCAATCATTCAATTAACCTTGGTCAAGAGACCGTATATGCCAATAGGTAACAATTCCAGGGTCAGTCTGCAAATTCGGTTTTGTTAAACTTAATTCATAGCCACACTATGTCGGAGAGTGGCTACGAGAATGAGGCTTCGTCAATGTATGCTAAGTCCATTTAAAACTACAAAAATCTACAAAATACAAGCAAATAAAAATAAATACAGGGTACATAGCTACCCCAGAGTCTACCAAACGAAGTCAGTGCATACATAAATTCACAGCATGATCCTGTTTGTTGGTCGCCACGAAGACTTGAAATACGTGATCACGGGGCTTGCTCATGCCTGTGACTACGGTTCCTTCACGGCAGCAGCAGCTCCAACTCAGATGTCCCGCCAGAGGTGCGGCTAGCCTGAGCAGAGAGAATTTGCAGACAGAAAAGTGGGGAGGCACGGCACACCCCAAAGGTATTTTATAGAAAAAAATACCTTGCATTAAAACAAAAAACTCACAACTCCACAGGAATCCTACAAGCCATTGGTAAAATAGGATCAGACACTGATGTTCTTTTTTAATATAAATATTGAGAAAAATCATGTTTGGAAGAGACTTTAAGAGAATTGTCCACTCAGCCCTGGCCCGTGTGGCTCAGTTGGCTGGAGTGTTGTCCTGCAAACTGAAAAGTCGAGGATTTAATTCCTGGTCGGGGCACCTGCCTAGGTTGTGGGTTCAGTCCCTGGCTGGGGTGCATGAGAAAGGCAACCAATGAATGTTTCTCTCTCACATCGATGTTTCTCTCCCTCTATTTCTCCCTCTCTCCCTCCCTCTCTCCAGAAAGGAAAAGAGAGAGAGAGAGAGAGAATTTATTCATTCTCTCCCCAGTCTTCTGGCAGAAAGAGAACTCAAACTATCTTCACAGATTTAAAGAGCAAAAAATCAGAGGTAAATTCATGAGACAAAAAAGAGAATAACGGTTAAAATTTTATGGTGTAAAATGTACCACTGTGACCATTTTTCAGGGCACAATCCTGTGGCATTAAGCACATTCACACTTTTGTGCAACTGTCACACCATCTGTGGGGGAGGAACCACTCCAGGGCACAACCACCACCTGTCCTGAAAGCTGGACCTGGGCCAGAATGGAGGTAGCTTTCAGCAAGCCCCACTGAGGGGCTGTCGAGTTGTAACTGATATTCAGTCTGACAACAATCAGCACCCCTCCTCCACCTCCTGCTGTGTGCTGGTCCCTAGGACAGGCTGTTGTCCCAACCCGGTCAAGAGCTCAAACTAACTTCCCATAACTGGTAGCAGTCACGCAATAGCACCCCTGACCACCCCACCCTTCCCCCTATAGAATGGGTCCCCCAGGTGGCAGGGACCCATTTCATCTTGCAGACACCGGAGTCATGCCTCCTATGTAAGTTTCCTTTGATAAATTCTACAGTAATTTCCAGGCTGGTGTGGCCAGCCTCTTTCTCTGGTGTTCCCTGCCCTCTGCCTATGGAGGTAGGCTTGCAGACTCAGGGCTGATCCCTGGGGCTGTGTGTACTAACACCATCC